>JASDQU010353555.1:0-12084 GCA_032191745.1 Picea mariana
GATGGATCGGATCCCACAGGGTGGGTCACCCAAATGGAACGTTATTTCTCTTTGCATGGAATTATTGATGATTTAGCCAAGATTCATTATGGTGTCCTTCATCTGGATCCGGAATGATGGAAATGGTGCCAATGGGGAAAAAAGGCATGCCAAGGGTTTGTGTCTTGGACATAGTTTATGGCCGAACTTTATGACCACCTTGACTCCGACACCCACCATTTAGGTCGTTTGACCAAGTTAAAGTAGTCTAGGGTAGTGGAAGACTTTATTGACGCATTTGAGCACTTGCATTTTAGAACGGAGGGCATGTCGTATGCTTTCTTTAGGGAATGATTTATCAGTGGCCTCAAAGATGAAATTTGTGCCCATGTTATCATGGCATGCCCCTAGACTTGGTTGGAAGCTACTCAGCGAGCCAAGGAAGCACAACATATTGTATCCTCCCAGACCCGCAAACCCTCCTTTCATCATCGCCCTAAACCCACCAATTATGCCCCTCCTGCAACTCCCCTCAAGATCTAGAAATTAACCAAGGATGAAATGGTTGAATGTTAAGTCAAGGGTCTTTGTTATAATTGTGATGACAAATATTTTCCCTGGAACAAGTGTAAGGAACAAAATATTTTTATGTTGTGAATGAGGATCTTTCTGAAGAATGTGTTGTTGTTCCTCCTATGGAGGAACTACCAACGCCATCTGATCTAACCCCACCCTCTGATCCACTAGACATTAACCCAGTCATTTCACTTAATGCCCTCACTGGATTCTCTACTCCCCAGACTCTCAAATTAATTAGTTACATCAAAAATAGGAGAGTCATCATCCTTGTGGACAGTTGTAGCACTCATAATTTTATCCATCTCCACATTTCCCAAGAAGTCAATTGTTACATCCACATCGTCAATAATTTTCAAATCATGATTGCCAATGGTGGTTCCATGAAATGTGGGGACAATGTGAAAATGTGTGACTCCAAATTGGTCAGTATCACTTGAAATCCCATATGTTTTCTATATACATGAATGGTTGTGACATTGTTCTTGGTGTGGAATGGTTATGCACTCTAGGCCCCATTCTCATGAATTTTAAGGACTTAACCATGCAATTCCAACAGGAGGGACAACAATATAAGTTCCAAGGAATCACAACAGGCTCCCCTGAGATCGTCAGTTCCCATCGCATGGAACAAATCTCCTCAAAAAAGGTCATTCGGGAATTGTTGAGACACCTTTTGTGCATCCCGACCTCCAATATATCCTCTCCTTCCACCAAGTTGTTTTTACCACTCCCAAAGAACTTCCCCCTTTCCATGGAGTCCATGATCATTCCATCCCTCTCATCCTGGGCAGTCTTCCTCCCAATGTTCGGCCTTATCGTCATCCCTTTTCCCAAAAGAATTAAATTGAGAAAAATATTCATGAATTGCTAGAAGTAGGTGTTATACGTCCCGCTACTAGCCCCTATTCTTCCCCTGTGGTCATGGTATTCAAGAAAGAAGGTACTTGGCACATGTGTCATGATTTCCATGCCCTCAACAAACTCACAATCAAAGTCAAATTCCCCATTCATGTCATTGATGACCTCTTGCATGAATTGAGTGGTGCTTAGTACTTCGCCAAATTGGATCTATGTTCTGGATACCACCAGATCCATATGAAAGAAGAAGACATTCTCAAGACTGCATTTCACACTCATGAGGGTCATTATGAATTCTTGATAATTCCCTTTGTATTGTGTAATGCTCCTTCCACTTTCCAAAGTCTTATGAATCATTTATTTTTTCCTTTTCTTCATCATTTTTTCTTATTTTGCTTTTATGATATTCTCATCTATAGTAAAACTTGGCCATCCCATCTCTCACATGTGAATCAAGTTCTCCATCTACTCTCTAAGCACCAACTTTTCCTCAAACAATCTAAATGTTCCTTTGGTACCTCATAAGTGGAATACTTGGGTAATATTGTCGGAAAGTATGGTGTCCGAGTGGATCCTAAGAAAATTGAATCTATGCAAGATTGGCCTCTCCCTAAAACTCTTAAGAGCTTGCGTGGTTTTCTGGGTTTAACGGGATATTATAAGAATGTTGTTCGGAATTATAGAAAAAATGCAGCTCCTCTCACTTCTCTCCTTAAAAAGAATCCTTTCACTTGGACTTCAGTGGCAGATCATGCCTTCCAAGCCTTAAAAGATTATATGTGCTCGACCCATGTCCTATCACTTCCAGACTTCACAAAGACATTCATATTGGAATGTGATTCTTTCGAGAAAGGAATTGGAGTCATCCTCATGCAAGATGGAAGGCCTTTGGCCTTCATTAGAAAATAGCTTTCAGAGTAACATTTGTGCGAATCCATTTGTGAAAAGGAAATGTTATCTATTTTTCATGATGTGGATATCTGGCATCCTTATTTATTACGTCATTGATTCCTAATCAAAATTGATCATCAGAGTCTCAAGTATTTCCTAGAACAACAAATTTCATCCCCGACGTAGAAAAAATGGGTGACCAAGATATTTGGATATGATTATGAGATCATTTATAGGAAGGGAAAGGAAAATGTAGTGGTTGATGGTCTTTCCCAGGAATATGAAGAAGACGAGTCCCTTTTCTCCCTCTCCTTCATTGTACTAGATTGGCTCCAAGTTATTTGTCGGGAATGGTTGTAAGACGCCAAAATTTCTAACCTACTCCACCAATTGCAACACAATTATTCAGTTTATCTAGGGTACTCTTGGCACAATGAAGAGCTTCGCTACAAAGTTCATTTGTATTTATGCAAGCAATCACAACTTAAATCCACAATGCTTTCTGAACTTCATGACTCACCCACATTCAAGCATTCAGGGTTTACCAAAACCTATGAACGGGTCAAACGTTCTTTTTTTTAGATGGTATGAAATAGGGAGTTCGCACCTTTGTGGTTGAATGTGAGGTATGTCAACACAACAAGGGAGAAACTATCAAAACTTCGGGCACACTCCAACCGCTTATGAATCCCCTTGCTATTTGGAGATACATTTCTATGGATTTCATTGTAGGCTTACCTAAATCAGGAAATAAGTCAGTCATCATGGTAGTCGTAGATTGTCTCTCTAAATATGCTCATTTTTGTGCTCTTCAACACCCAATCACAGCCGCCACATGGCTTAAATATTCATGGATAATATATTCAAGCTTCGTGGCATTCCTAATTCTATTGTCTCTGATAGAGACCTCACATTCACCAGCAATTTTTGGCAAGAATTGTTCAAGCTATAGGGCACCCAATTGCATCTCAACACTTCCTATCACCCCCATATGGATGGCCAGACTGAAGTTATCAACAACTGTTTGCAAACATATTTTAGGTGTTTTGCATCTGAGAGGAAAAATCGATGGGCTCAATGGTGACCCCTAGTTTAATGGTGGGGTAACTGTGGAACAATTTTGCCTAAGTGAAATATGTGTCGTCGATCTCAAATTGGAAACAATATGAATCATTGATCTATGCTCCTTTGGACATCGATGACCAACATTCTCCTTTGGTGCACAAAACACTTTCCCCAAACTACCAAACCGACTGTCGACCATCATCCCAACTCCCCAACAACCGATTTTCACAAAAAACCAAACCGGTCGATCGACCATCGACCATCAACGATATTCATTAGGGAATGGAACTCCCTGTCACTTTTTCCAATTCCCAACCATCGACCCATCGGTGATCCCCGATGATTGTTTAAAACACTTCCTCAATCTGGTCGACCCAATCGTCGGCCATCGACCATCTCTGTTGGTTGACGTGGCAACTATGTTGACATGGCATGACATGCCATCTTGAGCCATCAAATAGGATGACATGGAATGATGTGTGGATGTTAATGTTGCATAACACTTGGATGCGATCCCCGATACATCGGCCATTAGCGATCAAAATTTCCTTTGGTCGAAAAAACTTCGTCCAAATCTGTCAATCCCCGATCCATTGGCCATCGAAAACCTATGTTGGCGAACTTCAACACTCAGAAAATTTCAGCCCAAAACCCAAGTGAATCTGGTTCATTGATCTATCATCCAAGATGATCTCGACCATTGATCTCATAACTTTGTCAAAATTTGAAACTTTATCAATTTTTAAATTTTTTGAGGAGAAATTTGGGTCATTGATCTGGAGATCGAACATGATCTCAGTCATTGATTCTACAAACTCTGCCCCACGCTACAGCGACCATTAAAACATAAAAAAATTTACATTCAAAGTCAAATTCATATTTTCAACTCTGCATATCTAATCGATTTACTTCTCACACAAATTCAGGTTATTTAAAACTCGAATTTTCTCACGAATTTGTTGTGTTTCTCTCTAATTTTCCACCTTTTCCCTAAAATCACATAGATCGAAATATGTGATAGCGAATCTTCCCAATTCACATGTGTTTAATCCCATACCAGTCTTTTGTTTCAACAAGAAACTATGATACCAATCTGTAACATACCCAGCCACCAGGTTGAGCCACATTACCTAAACCCGTTGTTCAAGAACGCTCTGAAACTAACTTGTAACATACCTGATTGTTATGATCCAATCCTAACCCTTCTTCATGGGTTGTTAGTTAGTATGGTATGTTTTATATGTAATAAAGGCTGACATTAGTTAATAATGCCTACTAAATAAAGGAGAATAATTCAATTTAAGAAGACCTAATAGAAGCTTCCACTTCTAGAAAGATCTTCCTCTAGAAGCTTCCTTAGAATATATAATTATTATAAATAAGAGTATGAGGTATTGGATAGTTTGTCTTGGATATTATTGTCAAAGATCTCAGCTCTGCTAGAGGTTTCCCCCTCGAAGAGGTAAGTGAACACTGTTATCTTTAATAAAGGTGCTCTTTTGGGTATTATTTTGGTATTGTTCTCCCCATATTTTTGTTGTTCCAGTATTGTTTTCTAAATATTTATTTTCTGCATATAATATTACATATGGAATAATGCAAGTGGTATCAAATCTCTTTCCTGGGAAGAACTATTGGGGTAAAAATAATTTCAAGGACGAGATATATTCAGGCATCTTTAAGCTACATATATTTGTCATTTCACACATAAACTCGTGGTCGAGGAGACATACACGTAGGAAATACAAGTGGTTTTTAAGTGCACATTGTTGTCCACCCTTGTAACCCATGTTGGTACCCCTTCGAGTGGTAATGCATCAGACAACACTTGTATAGGAATCGGCCTAGATATCATGAAGGCCTATGTAGATAAATCGATCGTTCGATTGACTGTTATAGTGTCACAGAGGACAACACTCGAAAATATACTCTCTAGTACCTTGGTAATCGGGTAGTACAAAGGGTACGATCTAGCCTCCTTAGTTGGTGCCCTGAGATATTGGGTCGAGTACTAATGTTCGACCTCGCACGTATATCGAAGAGATATAGAAAAAATCAAACCATGTACTGTATATACCCTGCAAACCCTAACCCTTGGGACAAAACAACAGATCTACTGCAGTGCAACTTGGCACCTTGTCTAAATTTTTTTCGTTGCAGAAACACTCTATGCCGACATTTTTTATTATTGATAATTTGGGAATTAAGACATTGCAGAAGTATTCAGGTCAAAGTATAAATCTATAGGAGTTAAAATTAAAAATAAAAATTGGGGCCCAACCACACCCTTATTTGAGACTTATTCCATTGGATTCCTCTCTTCATTTTGATCGCAATGGTACCCTTCATTTTTAAGTTTTTTTTTTTCCAGGGACCCAACCCTTCCTGGGATACCCTTATTTGATACCTATCCCATTGGATTCCTCTCTTGGTTTTGATCACCCTAGTACCTATCATTTTTTGTGGCTCATATTTTCTTCCTAACACCTCATCTTCTACCTAAGCCTCCACCATGCCTACCACCCACTCTCAGAACCAAGAAGACTTGGAGTCTAAGGTGTCAAACCTAGAACAACAACTTGCCTCCATGCAAATAGAATTCCAAGACACCTTAGAAACGTAACTCAAGGAAATGACACAACTCATCAAGGGTAAGAATGTTGATCCCAATAACAAGGAACCTCAGTCTTCCCATTATTATTATACACATTCATCTCTCTCCCCTTGGGGTTCTCCACCCTCTTGGAATAAGGTGCCCAAAGTTGACATGCATAAATTTGATGGATCCAACCAAAGAGGGTGTGTTTCTCAAATGGAACAATACTTCTCCCTCCATGATATTCGAGATGATGAGACCAAATTCCATGTATGGGTTTTGTACTTGGATCAATAACGTTGGAAGTGGTGGTAGTGGCATAATAAATGTTATCATGGACTACCCACTTGGAACATGTTCACCAAAGCAGTTTGTGTCCGTTTTGATAGGAATCTCATTTTTTGGGAAGGCTCACTAAGGTGTGCAAGTTGAATTAGTATCAAACTTCATCATGGTGTTCAAACAGTTAGATATCAAAATGGAGGGCATATATGATGAATTTTATATTAAATGTTTTCTTGGTAGCCTAAAGGACACCATCAGGGCTCATGTGAGCATGCATCATCCTACTACTTGGTTGCGGGTATACCAATTAGCATTGGAAGGAGAGACCATTATTCAGGCCCCACCCATGTATACTACATTCACCAACCATCATCTCCTAGGGGCTAACCTAGCTCTGACACAAACCTTGAAGGTCCAAAAGGTAACTCCAGCGAAAATGACGGAACATCGGAAGCAAGGACTTTTTTATTACTATGATGAAAAATATTCACTGGGACATAAATGTCGAGAAAAAAATTTATTCCAGATTGATGCATCATATTCCACTTCTGATCTAGGTGGATATCATTTGGCCACACACCTTGTCTGACTGGCTCAAAACAGTTTTCAAACAATTTTGGCAATTTACTATTTTTAGCAGTTTTTAACTTCCGGGGCCATTTTGAGGGCCTCAATGAAGGTTTTTCAGGATCAACCCAACTCAGTGATAGATAAGGGCATGATTGAGGCCCCAAAATGAATCTCCTCGATGATACCTTTCCAAGGGGCTATCATACACCTAAAACGGAGATCGTATGCAAACGTTACGACCCCGGGAAGTTAATGTACTAACTTACCCAAACAGGGCCCACGTGACTTTTGCCGCTTCACCTCCTAGGGTTAGGTTTTTGGATGTCTAGGGTCTTTGACATTCCTTTTTATTGTAAAAATGCCTTCAGACCCTCATTGTAATCATCTTCTTGCAAATGGGAGTAGCCATCACATCTCTTCTCAGAGATAAGCTGCCACCATTCTAGCGAGTCTTTCACTCTGTATTTTTACAGTCTCTATACATTTCTTTCATTAATAGAAATCGTGTATTATTATATATCTGTGTTTATGGTTGCATCTCTGATACATTTACGTTATATTATTGAATATCTGCAATATCTCTGTGAATTTATTTATTATATCTCCGCTCTCATTTCGTGCCAAAAATAATCTGTATCAACTTCCTATGAATACATACCATCAATTGAGGTTCTTGACCAAGAGGACGCACACCCAAATTTCCACCCTAATGATTCAGTTGCACACCATTTGGAACCAGACGAGCCTTCCATATCTCTTCATTCCCTCTTGGGTATTTCATCCCCACATACATTGAAGATAAATGGCTACATCAAACATAGACCAGTCGTGGTGTTGACTGATAGTGGTAGCACCCATAATTTTATTCATCGCAGGCTCATTGAGGAGATCCATTGCTTTGTCCGCCTAGTTTCTAATTTTCAAATCCTCATCGCTAATGGTGGTACAATGAAGTGTGGGGGGCATTATGAGAATGTCAAACTCCAAATGGGTGATTATCATCTGAAAACCCACATGTTCTCTATTGCCATGGGTGGTTGTGATATTATATTGTGTGTGGAATGGCTTCATACCCTAGGAGCGATTACAATGGATTATCAATATTTATATATGATTTTCACCCAAGAGGGTCACACCTATACCCTTCGCATCCTCCAAGTTGGTTCCCCTAAATCATCAGCTCTCACAGGATGGAAAAATTGTTGAAGAAAGGTCGACATGGTGTGATTTCTCAATTTGACATCATCCATTACACCGATCAGGCCTATACTAAAGTTCCTCCTAGCCTGCAACTAATCTTGCACAAGTACCCCAGGTATTTGAGGTTCCAACAGAATTACCTCCCTCTAGGGGTGAGCATGATCATAGCATCCCTCTCCTTCTGGGAAGTAAAACCTGCAATGTTTTTCCATACAGGTATCCATTTGCTTAAAAAAATGAAATAGAAAAGATAGTAAAGGAATTACTTGAGGCTGGGGTAATTTTCCCCAGTACCAGTCCATATTCTTCCCCAGTGGTGATGGTATTAAATAAATTATGTGCTTGGCTCATGTGTCTATATTTACGTGCCATGAATAAATTGTCCATAAAAGATAAGTTTCCCATTCCTATCATTTATTATTTGTTGGATGAACTCCAGTGTGCTTGTTTCTTCACAAAATTAGACCTTCGCTCAGGCTATCACCAGATATGGATGAAGGAGGAAGATATCCTGAATACTATTAGGGACCTAACCTCCCTAACCCCTCACGTAGGTAGAATAATATAATTCCATGTAATAAAGTCCAATATTAATAAGGCCTAGAAATAAAGAAGAATAAGTCAAATGTAAGAATACCTAATAGAAGCTTTCGCTTCTAGAAGGATCTTCCTCTAGATTGTTCTTTTGGACGGATAGATTTACTATAGCTAAGAGTATAGGGTATGAGGAATCTAGTCTTGGATATTATTGTAATAGAGCTTTTCTCTATTTGAGTTTTCCCCCTCGAAGAGGCAAGTGAACATTGTTATCATTAATCAAGGTGCTCTTTCTGGTTTTATTTTGGGATTATTATGATATTGTTCTAGTTATATCGTTGTTGCTCTTCCATTTATATGAAAAAATATTTATGTTATGCATATTATTTTATATCTAGAATACTACAAGTGGTATCAGAGCACCTTCCTCGGCAGAAAATTGTGGGTTAAATTTTTTTCAGGGTAGAGATGTATTTCGGTGTCTTAAAGCTACAAAGATATGTCGTTTAGTGCATAAATATTTGGTCAGGGAAGCATACACGTAGGAACTATAAGTGGTTTTTAAGCACACATCTCTTGGCCACCCTTATAACCCCTGTTGTTACCCCTTCGAGTGGTAGTGCATCAGAAAACACTTGTATATGGATCGACCTAGATATCATGAATCCATCCATAGATAAATTGATTGGTCGCTTGAATGCTTTAGTGCCACTGAGAACATCACTCGGGAAGATATTCTCTAGTACCTGGGTAGTTGGGTAGTATGGCTAAGGGCATGGTCTAGCCTCCTTAGTTGGTGCCCTGGGATATTGGGTCGAGTACTACTGTTGAACCTCACATGTATATCAGAAAGATATAGCACATGGAAAACCCTTGTCTGTAGAAACCTTGAATATCCTACCCCTGGGGATGAAAAAAAAAACAGAACAGACAAGATATATTGTTGCGCAATTGTGCCTTCTGCATTCTAGTTGCAAAATTACTACACATGTCTTCCTATTAATCATTTGGGCATTTCATCACTGCAGTATTATTCAGTCCAGAGTATAACTCCTTAGGAGTGAAAAGAAAAAAAAAAGAGTATAGTGGTCCCGTTGGCACACGTATTTGGTACATATCCCACAAGGTTCCTCTCTTCGCCCTAATTTCAGTGATACATATTATTTTTAACACAATTTTTTTTGTGTACCTGACCCTTCTTTGGCACCCTTATTTTTCCCCTTTCCCATTGGATCCCCCTTTTCTCCCTGATCACGGTGGTACCTATCATTTGACACCCTTCTTCTTAGTGGTCCCACCCAACCCTCCGAACCCCTTTCGTTTCCCTATACCCTTTTTCTGCCCATTGTTCCAAATGGATACCACCTGAGCCCAAGAAATCAATACCTTGATTAATGACACCCACCATAACAAGGAAGACATCAAGAATATCAATGACAACCTTATCTCAATCAATTTGTATACTCAGGTCCTCCAGGAACAATTTTCCTACATCAAAGACCTCAAAGCCACCTTTGAACACTTCATGGGTCCCAAAACCCTTCCTCTTATGAAACCCATCTTATTAGGATGACCATGAATCTTCCCATTACCAAATTCCTCATACTACCCACTTTTCCTAACACCTCCTCCCTCCCAGAATTGAGGTGAACAAATTTGATGGATCGGATCCCACAGGCTGGGTCACCCAAATGGAACGTTATTTCTCTTTGCATGGAATTACTAATGATTTATCCAAGCTTCATTATGGTGTCCTACATCTGGATCCGGAATGATGGAAATGGTCCCAATGGAGAAAAAATGCATGTCAAGGGTTTGTTGCTTGGACACAGTTTGTGGCCGAACTTTATGACTGCCTTGACTCTGACACACACCATTTAGGTCGTTTGACCAAGTTAAAGCAGTCTAGGATAGTGGAAGACTTTATTGCCGCATTTGAGCACTTGGATTTCAGAATGGAGGGCATTTCATATGCTTTCTTTAAGGAATGATTTATCAGTGGCCTCAAAGATGAAATTTGTTCCCATGTTACCATGGCACGCCCCTAGACTTGGTTGGAAGCTACTCAATGAGCCAAGGAAGCACAACAAATTGAATCCTCCCAGACCCGCAAACCCTCCTTTCATCCTCACCCTAAACCCATCAATTATGCCCCTCCTGCAACTCCCCTAAAGATCCAGAAATTAACCAAGGATGAAATGGTTGAATGTTAAGTCAAGGGTCTTTGTTATAATTGTGATGACAAATATTTTCTCGGGAAAAAGTCTAAGGAACAAAATATTTTTATTGTGCTTACCTAAATCAGGAAATAAGTCAGTCATCATGGTAATCGTAGATTGTCTCTCCAAATATGCTCATTTTTGTGTTCTTCAACACCCAATCACAGCTGCCACATGGCTTAAACATTCATGGATAATATCTTCAAGCTTCATGGCATTCCTAATTCTATTGTCTCTGACAGAGACCTCACATTCACCAGCAATTTTTGGCAAGAATTTTTCAAGCTATAGGGAACCCAATCACATCTCAACACTGCCTATCACTCCCATAAGGATGGCTAGACTAAAGTTATCAACAAGTATTTGGAAACATATTTGAGGTGTTTTTCATCTAAGAGGAAAAATCGGTGGGCTCAATGGTTACCCCTAGTTGAATGGTGGTACAACACATATTACCATACAACTACTTTCATGACACCTTTTGAAGCAGTCTATGGCCAAAATCCCCCATCGGTTCTCTCATATATGTCAAGGGTCTCGAAGGTTCAGAAGGTTGAAAAAAATATTACAGTCTGAGAGGCTATTATTCGTGCCTCAAAGAAAATTTGGTCATGGCTTAGAATTACATGAAGCAACAAGCAGATCAAGGTCGTTCAGAACGACATTTTGTTGAAGGGGACTAGGTGTTTCTTCGACTACAACCTTATAAGCAAACTTCACTTAAAGATGAACATTGTCATAAACTTGTGCCCAAATTTTATGGTCCTTATACAGTGCTCAAGTGTGTGGGATCAGTGGCCTATCAATTAGCTCTACCTAGTCAGTTGAAGCTTCGTCATGTTTTTCGTTTTTCCTGCTTAAAGAAGGTGATTGGAACTAAGTTCCAAACTCAAACTAATCTCCCTGAGTTGGATGAAGAAGGCTCCATATGGTTGTATCCACAAGAATTATTGGCCCAGCGAGAGTGTCGTCTTCGTCAGTGCACCATCGAGGAAGTGTTATTCCAATGGAAATATATAACTCCAGAAGATGCCACTTGGGAGTCAGCCACCATTCTACAACAATTTCCTCATCTTAAGCCTTGAGGACAAGGTTGTTCTTCAAGGAGGAGGGAATGTTAAGGACCTAAACTCCCTAACCCCTCACATAGGTAGAATAATATAATTCCATGTAATAAAGGACAATATTAATAAGGCCTATAAATAAGGAAGAATACGTCAAACGTAAGAAGACCTAATAGAATCTTTCACTTCTAGAAGGATCTTCCTCTAGATTGTAATTTTTGAAAAATAGATTTAGTATAAA
>JASDQU010353556.1:0-12084 GCA_032191745.1 Picea mariana
TTTCTAGCAATGAGCACAAGATTAGAAGAGCCCTGACCTCATCATCAAAGTCCATTTTTACATAACTTAGTTGATTAGTAACCGTATTAAAATCATTTAAATTAGTAACCGTATTAAAATCATTTAAATGATCTGCAACAAACCCACCTTCCGACATCTTCATATTAAATAATCTCTTCATTAGAAATACCTTATTGGACATCGAGGGTTTTTCATACAATTTGGCCAATGCGTCCATCAAACCCTTCGTTGTCTTTTCTTTGAAAATATTGAAAGCCACCAACGCTGCTAGGCTCAGTCGTATCGTTCCTAGAGACTTTCTATCAAGAATCTCCCATTCTTCGTCCTTCGTAGCCGCTGGCTTATTTTCTATTCCTCCCAATGGTAGGAATAGATCCTTCTGATATAAATAGTCTTCCATCTGCATCTTCCATAACTGGTAGTTTTGGCCATTAAATTTCTCGACCCTAAAATTTTCATCTTCCAACATTGCTCCCAGTCGAACCAGAAACCCTCTTTTCCTATGAGTTACCTTTCGTTCTGATACCAATTGTTAGAAAAACAGGACCGTGGAGCAATAAAATAAAACAAATGTGGAAACAAAACACAAAAGATACACAATACAATAGAGACACAAATTTGCGTGGTTCACCCAGGGTTGGCTACGTCCACCAGAGAAATTGTCAGGTCCTTCCTTTATTATTATCCAACATATGAAGGGATACAACCTACAACAAACCCGGTGTAACTTCCTCTTCTTTCTCTCACAGTCTCCTATCTCAAAATACAATATTTGCCATCAACCATAGCCACAATACATTTCCCTCATAAAAGAGGGTTGCCTTCTAGGGCAAAAAACCCTAACATAATCTCTATCGTTATATCTGCAACCTTATAATGAACGGTCCAGATTTACAATGAAATTACAATATACATTTACAAAGCAATTTTTCCTTCGGGGGCTTCACCCCCGAACCCCCGCTGGGGGCCTGCTTGCCCCCAGACCCCCCAGCCGAGGGGATAGCCCCCCCCTCTGTACTCCCCCGCGTGGAAGAGTGTACATACTTCTAGGGTGTAAATACGGTTAAAAGTAAAAGACCTTTGAATCAGGAAGATAATCAGGCTCCGCAACCAATAGTTCTCTTCACAAAGAAAAAACTCCCTTTCCTTTGAGAAAATACTCATCTTCTTTAGTTATATTTATAGGTTCAACTCCAGTCAACATATATCTAAATTCCTTGAGGAATTTATCTTGAATAAGGAAGAAATGAAAAGGTTCCTTGTTTTTCCAAAGAATAGGGTACCATAATTGAATTGTTTCATTATCAACATCTAAATTTTCTCTTAGGGGAAACCTCTCAAACACATTACAGTGGGTGACTGGCAGGACCAAATACACAGTCATGAAAAACCTCTTTGTTTCAAAATAGTTGTCTAGCTGAAAGGAAATGTCATTTGAGATTACCTCAACCCAATCAAAGATGACTTATTTTAAAAAAGAAGAATGTAATACATACAAAACTAACCTGGGAATATGAGAAGTGGATTCTCATCCCATTAAGCATGTGAACAACTATGAAAAATCAAGATATGGCTCTTCCAACAAGAATATGTCACTGGTCGAGAGTCGAATGACATTTCTACGGATGGAACCATAAAATTCTTTAACAAATTTTCTCCACCACCTTGAAAATCCATGAAAGAATAATATTTCATAAGCTTAATACTTTTATTAGATGAAGTTATTCGAAGCATCGCTTTAAATATTTCTAGAGTTAATAGAACAAGGTTCTTCCCTTCGAGCCTTATTTGAATTTATCTGCTTTTTGGGTCAAATCTACGAGCACAATAGGAGACTAGCTCTCTGAAGTAAAAAACTCCAGGCATACAACCAATATTTACCAAGCATGTAGTCTATATTTTGTTACTTTTTATTTGTTCAAGTTTCGAACTATGAAACCACTAATACACCACAGACCAATGGAATTTTGTGCCTTGGTGGGCGAGGGAGTTAGTTGTATCTCCACAAAAGGTCTCTTTCCTTATTTAGTTTCCATATACCTTATTCTTTCAATGAAATTTGATATAAGTGACACGGTCACTTATGAATTACAGAGCCCAAGCCTATTTAAATGCTAAGTGCATGAATTACATTTATTAAACATATTTTCCATACATACAAATTCCTTTTGAAATATGGGAAACCAAAATGAAAATTAATTTTGAAAAGAAACTAATTCATGGGAAAGAAGAATAATTAATTCACATTATCCCTTAATCACTTCCTATTACCTCGCAAATTGGAATTCATTAATGTGTAATAAGTGACCCTTGAATAATGTGTTAGGCACATGATACTTGTAGATATTTCACTAAGTGTAGATAGAGAGAGAGCATCCTTATAACATCAAGTGTGTAGAAATTCAATACTGAGGGAGTAAAAGAAGTGTGGAAGTGTAAGAAGTGTGAGAGGGAAAGGTGTGTGGAAGTGCATAGGTGCGGAGGTATGGTAAGTGTGGAGAGCGGGATATGTAGAGTGTCCTGCACAAAGAGTTGTGTAGAGAGGAGGGTGTTGATGGGTCCTCCGCACAAAGGAAAAAATAAAATAAGTATTGAGATGTGCGGGACATGACTTGTGTGGGAAAATGTTTTGTGTGGAGTGCAAGGAGATTGTTATAGAAAATGGAATCTTTGCATGGGATAGGGAATCCCACACAAATCAATAAAATAACTAAGTGTTGTAAAAGTTGTTCATAAATATAAAACAAAAAAAGGGGTAAAAAGGGTTTTGTGTATAACATAAAAATAAAAGAAAGAGACACATGAAAATGGATCAATAGAGGAGTAAGCTAATCTTGTAACAAACAAATTCTCTTTTTTATCACAAATTTAATGAGAGGCTTATAGAAATTTTATATATAAAATGAATTCTACCATAATTTAATATCCATTCATGGTGGAACAATTTACTTTAAATATTTTGTCTCATTCTAACTCGATCCACATTCTGAGAAGTTAAATTGAAAACCTCAATAAATTTAAACTCTATCATTATGTACCATCCAATTCCAACAACTTAAAAAAATGGTCAATGAATTAAAAAGTGAGTGCATAGAGTTTGAAGACAAGATTTGAGGTGTTTGCACTCTGTAAATTTGTTCTGGATGAGAAAACAAATGACAAAGGTAACCTACAAACCACTTTGAAGCTGGGTACTAGCCTACACAGCTCAGAGAGGGCTCTCTCCTGTCACTTGGTCTTTAACAGATGAGTTTTCTTTAACAAGTCAATGGCTAGGTTTTGTTGCTTTGAAGGGTTTTTTATGATTTCGCTGGCAAGGAAGGGGAGGGACACTTAGGGATATAGAGTCAAACTTCTAAAAACAAATGGAAGAAATTACTGGTAGGTAGAAATCTCCAGAGAATAAAGGCTGAATGAGGCGATGAATCTGAGTTATAAATTGTAATTTGCAGAGTGTGAGAAGAAAGGAAAAACATATAACTGCATTAGAGCATTAAATAAAATGAATTCTGACTTAGTTAGGAGGAACTTAACACAGTTTAAATTGCTTAAGTCGAGAGAATCACAAGATGAATTATGGGCCTTTAACTATCCAGTTTAAATAGAAGACAGTGAAAATGAAATCAAGAACACAGGAAATGCATGTGATGAAAGGAAACAAATCTCCGACCACCACCATTAGAAAAATTTCGTGGAAAATTCAGGACATCTGCATGTGCATTCTATTTAGCTTCAGAAAATTACATTCAAGTTCCAAATAGCTAAAATTGTGCCCTTGTATTTTTACCAACCCTTAATACATTTGAAACTCCTAATATTTATACAATCTGAGTTTCTTCGGTTTGAAACCGGTTACAGTGATAAGAAAGAAACGTTTCGGTTTTGAAACCAATTACAATGATAAGCAAGAAAATGTTTCAGTTTTGAAACCCATTACAATGATAAGAAAGAAAACGTTTCAAGATCTGAATTCTGGCTCTTTTGGTGTTTTGATCCCTTTCTTCACCCTCTGACTCTGTCTCGACCCTTGATGTGATTCGTTGTCTTTCATTGACATCTAGACATCATTTACCGAACCCTAGAAAACTGCATTTTGTCTTACCCAGCTTATTTCCTTCCATTGCAAGTCAGAATGAATATCATAATCTGTCATTTCCTTTATCAGAATATCCAAGTCAATGTAAGAAGCATATGACATGACTGCACTCCAAGCTTGACTGCTTTGAACTGATTCAGAATTTCAAAGTCTGTAATCAGATGCTCAACTAAAGAAGCTCCTTTCATATTTTTCTCCAGGGTTTCAAACTTAGAATGATCCATTCTGCACTAAGTCAACTGAGCATTGTATTCTTCCCGATCATACAAATTTCCCTTGCCATCCCAAAATGGTGGAAGACCTTTGGTAAACAATTCTTCAAACAAATCTTTGAACTCTTGTACACTCTGCTCCATCTATGCTGCTTTAGTTTGAACTGATTTCAATGGGTTATGTTTAGCAATAATCCTCTTGGCCCAGATAATCAATGTAGTTCTATCTTTAACTCCAATGGTCTGAAGGTTTGTAGTAGGAACGTAGTTGAGTAGATTTATGGAGTTCTAGGCCCATTTTGATGGTTTCTTTGCTAAAGTTTCATTCACAACTGTGTACCTATTGATGGTTGTAATGGCTATGTTGTCTTTATCATTAATGAAATTCAAATATGATCTAAACTTGGCAGCTTCAACGGCTATAGAGTCCCAGATGATATTCTTGGCCCCCTGCAATAGACCTTTGCCTCTTAACCTTCTCTTCAATTTATTTATTCTTTCTTGCAAGACTTCATTCTCCTTTTGAAATTGAGCTATCCTTTCATCCTTTGCCTACAATTCCTGCTTCAATTTCTCTATGCTTCCTTTAATCCCTTTGATTTATCCTTCTCTCAAGCTAACTTGTGACATAGCCTGGACAAGTCTTTCAGTATTCGATCTGATTTCTGCAGTAGGGGATGAAACCACAGCCTTGTTTAGCAATTGTGTTTGCTCCTGTGACCATTTCACCCTTTCTTGTTCCAGCTGCAACACCCTTGCCTTGTAGCCCAGTGCCTCTTGACGAAGAGTCTCCTTTCCCTGTTCCAAAACCACCAACTATGTTGTTTGTGGATGTTCTATAGCAGGCATTTTCAATTTCTTCTTCAAACTTTGAATTAATTTGTCCTTCTCATTCAATGAATATTTCAACCCTTGGGGACCTTCAGACTCCAAGCTCTTAACCTGAGTCTACCAAGCTCTGTTAGATGTCTTTTCTTTCCTCAACTACCCTTCCAACTTTATTGCATAGGATGATAGTTTTGAATTCTTTAAGCTTAAACTCAAGTAATCAGAATACAACATATCATTAGTATGCTTATGGAATTTGACCTTGTCTGGAGCACTTATGTTATCATATTTTATCTTTGTTTTAGAGACTTTGTCTTCATTTGCAACTGCAATGTTAAAGGTCCTCTTTTCAACATCCCTTACTGTGAACAAAGAAGATTAATGATGAGAGACATTTTCCACTTCAGGGACTAAATATCTCATCTCACCCAAAGCTATATTACCCTTCTCAGCATAATGTTTTGCCAAATATTCTCTAGACTGATAAGTTGACTCAAATGTTTTAAAAATGTGTTTCTTACTGCTAAAATTCTTGATTTGCCTTCACCTTGAGGTTGATTTCTTTCTTCATCCACTATAGTGCTAGTACCACTTTCCACCAAATTTTGATTTCCTTGATCCTTAGATTCTTCCTCTTCTAAATCCACAATCTGTGTTGGTTGTGTAACTTTCATCTTCTTTGGGGCAGTCTGCTGGTCACTAATGTCCATGGCCTCTGAATTGCTTCTCTTTCTATAAACGCTTTTCTTAGAAACTTTGATTATCAGCTTCTGAGGAGCTTGTTGTGTTTGAATTTGTTGTAGGGTTTCCTCCACTTGTTGTGTTTGAATTGGTTGCAATTTTGCTTCCACATCAACACATACTTCTACATTTTTTAGCTTATCAAAACCCTCAACATGTTCATGCTCATAAGGGGCATGTTTGTTCATCTGTCTCCTCTTGGATATGAATTGGTGTGGATCATACCTTCTTCCATGTAACTGTGCAAAACCAAACTCTTTGAGCTTTGCTTGAACTTGAGATAAACATGATCTGGTTTTGACAATGAATGGGCCAATGACAAAAGGGAACTTAAGGTTGGAGGCTCTGTGCAATTTTAGGAAATGCTATGTCTCGGATATAATTCTCTGCCTGATGAATTCAAGGGAAAATTTTCTAGGAGTTAAGAAAAAAGGCAATAGGTAAGGGGATTCATGACAACCATAAACCCAGATTATTGTTGAATGCATAAATAATACCCAATCTCCCACTATGTTATATGTATTTGGTTGTAGATAACTTCTCATGTCATCCAAAACTCTAGGTAGGCTGGTATTGAAAATCAAACTATAAACTCTGGATAGGACTTTGTTAATGAATATAAGTATGGTAATTCTTTTACATTCAGTTGACACAATCATTGCTTCAGAAAATTCTCTCTTGTTGGTTTCTAGGAAAATTCTCAACATATAGGTATAGTATCTGAAATGCCTCAGGAAGCAAAAATTCACTAGCTATTTATGGATATTATCAGCTAGGAATTGATCAAAGTTGATACAGACTGACAGACCAAACTCTGACTTAGAAAAGGTCAAAAGGAAACCAAGCATGAATCCAACCACATATTTGTCATTCTCTATAGACCTAAAAATTGACTCAATAGGGAGCAGACCCATTGGACTTTGATGACCATTATATTTACATTCATCGGCAAAGACAGACTTTCTGAAAAATGTTCAGGTTTGACAATTGTCTGTAAAATAAGATCTCGAACGTCTGATGGACATTCTCTATAGACCCTAATCAACTTCTCTTCATTGAAAGGTTCATAAATTGTRGAAAAWTACTCTGGTATACCGAGGGACTCTCGAATTAACAGACTCTCTACCCTACACAAGACCTCAGACCCTTGTTTATTCACAACGACTCTTTCTTCATGGGAATATTGTTCGGCACACCAACCTATAAATTCAGGAAACGAGAAAGAAGTTTCGACAGCATAAGGGACTATGGTGGTCCGGACTGCTTCAAGGAATGATATACTTCTTCCTACTTTATCGAAGAGGTTGCTTCTGGACATAGAGGTAGGGGAAATAATGATTTTGATGTCAAAAACACATGCATCTATGTCAATTAGGGCTTCTTCATTTGTTGTGGGGTCTTGTTCTGTTACTGAGGTTATGATGGGATCCATGGTCATGATGAAAAATACTTGGAAACGAGCGGAAATGGCATGCAGTTGGTGCACTGTTGAGCTGTAGGTGGAAGATGGTGGTCGCGTCAAGGTTCTAACGATCCATTGTTCAAATAATAATCACATAAAGTAAATGACTAAATTCCCTTTATACTTTTCTATTTTTCAGAGGCGCGAGGAAGTGGTTTTTAGGTAACTCGTCTTTCATCCTATAATGCACCTGGTGATGCCACGTACCCCCGAGAGAAAACCGTGATTTAAATTATTGGATCGTCCTTCAAAAGTAAACCCCACACAACTTCTCCCCCTGCAATCGTTCTTGGTCGTTGATCTTGAGAACTCATGATCCATGATACTTCAGACCTGATCAGCTTAGCGCTCCTGCCAGATTTATCCCTTTCCTTCCATATTTATCCCCTTTCCTAGTTTATCAGGCTTCCAAACCGGTTTAGCGTTCTGTTAGATTATGAAATCTTGATTTCACACAATAAAAATTTAATGGTGACTAACATGAGGGACACCTATAATGAATGGGTAGTAAGAATGAATTCATTGTTCAATGTGCTCAACATACCTTAATTTTCACGTTGTCTATTCCAAAATCGCCACCAAATTCGAAAAAGGATGTCCACAAAACATCACGACAATTGAAGGAATTAAAAACAACACCTTTGTTTCCATCCAAACTATGTTGATGAAAGGTATTTTAAAACATTATTTAAAAAAAACATTGAAGATATTAGGTTGTGAAAGAACTCTTGTAAAATATTATTGAAAATAAATTCATTGAGGATTTTAAGTTGGGAAGTACTAAATCCAAGGTTTGTGACTATGGAATATATACAAAAAAAATGGATTTTTTATAGGAAATTCATGTCAACCAATAAAACATAGATGGAAGATCAATCTATGTTGTGTAATCATAGCTTATGTAAAGATGCATCACACTCATTTGTATCTGAAATTATGTTGGTTAAAATGCATTGCTATGATATGTGGACAAGTGCAGGTTTTTCAGGTGGCAAGACTGCTTGAAACTAAATATACGATGACAAAATTCCCAGCAACACAGTGTCATTGTATGGTCCATGGTAGGGTGTTGACCCCAGTTCTATTAGGAGGGGTGGAGGAATTTCCTACCATGTATCCTCTGAAACCTGGAGTCATGGGAGGACGGTGTTAGCTCATGTTCCCCTAGATGTGTGATGATGACTGTCAATTGCCTGTTAGGGAAGCTTGGTCCAAAGAGTTGACACTTTCGCTTATATTTGAGGTGAAAAAAATGTTTGGGTTTATATATTTGAGGTGGAAAAATGTTTATACACACAGTTATATATATCCTATCTCTTTGAATTTGAATTAATAACAAATTAAAATATTTATATGATATGTATATACAATATTAAGGAATAAAAATGGTACATGTGGAGATTATTTATGGAGATTAAATACAACAAGAAGTAATTAAGAAAAAATCTCATTCAATGTATTGCCATTTCCATATGTTGAATACGAAGAATACATAAGTGTTGTATATAGAGAATACGTTTACCTGTAAACACTAAGACCAGTATAGAGATACAAGTTCAATGAGCTAGTATGGGTAATGTAAGCACTATCACTCTGATACGCTCATTCTAGTATGGAACCTCATCATGCCTTAGTATTAAGTAACCTCCATGTTGATTCTATATATTGAATTACTACTATGTTTCTATTATAGCTAGTATGGGCTTCGATTGTCATTGAAGATTCTTTTATCATTATTCAGTTCGTAATGAAGGCACATCAAGTCAATCATAATGTTCACAAGAATCAAGAAAATCATTTATATGCTTTGCATGATATCCAAATTTATGATAAACTTTGATTGTCATTGAAGATTTTTTTATCATTATTCAGTGTATGAACAACAAGATTCCTTTGTCATTATTCAATTCATGAACAGCAACAAGACTCTAATGATGATAAGCTTGTCAAGGTCATCACAAGAATCAAGAAAATCCCTTATATGTCTTGCATGATATCCAAACTTATGATGAGGGCACATCAAATCAATCATATTGGTCACAAGAATCAAGAAAATCCTTTATATACTTTGCATGATATCCAAACTTATAATGGTAACAAGAATCAAGAAAATCCATTATATGCTTTGTATGATATCCAAACTTATGATGAAGGTACAACAAGTCAATCATAATGCTCTTAATGTGTGGAGGGGTAAGGCCAATTCAACTATGGCATACCACATTCTCCAGTTATTGTATCTCTGGTGATTTGAGGATAGGGAGAACTTCTCTGACGCATGTGGGATTTTGGTTTACGACTTAGAGCACGGAAACCACGCTAGTATGGAGAAACAATGCAAATTGCTTTGAAATCCATGGCTTCTCCAGCGTAATCAGGTATGCTACAAACAAACTCCTTGGCTTGTCACCGAAGTTGTCTTCCCCATTCTCATATCACTGTTTGGAATTGGAAATGCTTTGGAGCAAGAGAAATTGGTTTGATATTTGATGGGTCCTGAACCAACTGTATTTGTTCATTGTCAATATGCACTGGCATGGACACCATCCAAAGTGTCAAAGAGAAATTCAAAAAATTCAGAGTTCTTCAATGACATGAAGATTTCATGAATGGTACTACAACCTTCGTTTTTTCTGTCACTTTTAAAGTACATGAAACACATCAATGTGTTTCTCATAACACACTCATAATAGACATTTTGTGCAGCAGAAGAGACAAATACAGTTTTTAGAAAATGAATGCATCAGACTTAGATCTATGGTTTTCAACCTCAGCAAAGGTTCTTTCTCAACAACATCCAATCTGAACATGTCTGTGGAATCAATCATTAGGGAATTCAAGGAAAAGGAAACAGATCATCAATTGATGAAGGATATGGATTTGGATAAGCATGCATCCCTTCTCATAAATCTGGTCCAAGATGAAGCTATAAGCAAACATATGTTTCACTATGAAATAATATTACAAGCAAACATATGTTTCACTATGAAATAATAGTTGAAAATGTTGTGCAAATTTACTTTATCTTAATCTTAATGTTTTTTATAATATCTTGATGTTTTTGAATAGAAAATAATCAAATAACTATCTTCTAAAAATAACTAATGTTAATAAGCTCTATAGCTTACAAAAAATTTATAACTAATGTTAATAAGCTCTATAGCTTAGACCTATGACTTTAGACTCCGCTGGCTGAATCTCTATACCTTAAACTCTATTGACTAGATAGACAAGCTACAAAATCAAATAGCAATTTTCTACAAAATCAAATAACAATTTTCCGTTCAACTGCAGCTTTCTTTTAATACAAATACATATTCATTTTTTATTAAAAAAAAATGTATACACAACAGTCAAAAATTAAAATACTTGTCTATCATATAAATACAACTTTAAAAAGGTGAAATGTATGTCTTACATGTATGTAATGTGAATACATGTTGTGGAATAAGCGTACCAAATTAAATGGGAAAAAATATATTGATCTCTGAAGTAAAATGAAAGATTAAAAAAAAAAAAAAAATTGTAAAATGTTTATTAACATGTGTATGGTTAAAAATCAATAAACATAACAAATTAAAAAGGAAAAAATATATATATATTTATACGAGACATTTCACAATGAAAAAGAGACGTTTCACTAAATAAAGTTTATTATTGAAAGAGACATTTTACTGAATAAAGTTTATTATTGAAAAGTATGGTCAGAAAATTCTCATTGTTCAGTATATCAATTGTAACAACCCTAGTTAAATAGTTTCTTAAGGTTTATCAAGTATAGTTAATTAAATAATTAACTGTCTTAATGTGTATTAGTTAAATAAATCATTATTTATTGAATTTAATAAATAATGATTCCTGGGTAATACCCACTGCATCGACTAATTTTCGATGCAGTGGGTATTACCCAGGAAAGTCTACACTCAGCCAAGTTAAAAAAACTAAACGCAGTCATCCTAAACTCGATCTGAAAAGAGCTTATGACAGTGTAAATTGGCAATATCTCTTTTTGTTACTGGACCAGATAGGACTTGACAGATTAAATAAATCTTGGATTATGGGATGCTTAACCTCGGTCAATACGACAGTGTTGGTGAATGGAACTCCAACAGACTTTTTTCGCTGCCAACGGGGACTCC
Organism: Picea mariana; assembly: GCA_032191745.1. NCBI lineage: Eukaryota > Viridiplantae > Streptophyta > Pinopsida > Pinales > Pinaceae > Picea > Picea mariana. Next base: position 11,500 of record JASDQU010353556.1, read on the forward strand.
GACAAGGTTGTCCATTGTCACCAATGCTTTTCCTTCTTGTAATCGAGGCACTCAGCAGAATGATCAACCAAGCAGTTGAAACGGGGACCTTCAAAGGACTTAAAGTAGCTTCTGGCATCCATATTTCACATCTATTATTTGTGGACGACGTCCTCATCCTGGGTGCTGGCAACATTGACTTCTGGAAAACACTCAAAATTCCCCTCACAAATTTCTGTTTAGCAACAGGACTCTCCATCAACACTCATAAATCTGGATTTATAACACAAAATTTAGATCCACTTTTAAAGAGCTTTCTCATTGATGATTTCAAAATTCAGGTAGACAGTCTAGACCAGGGGATAAAGTATCTCGGTTTCCACCTGAAACCAAACTGTTATAGAATTGGCCGTGGCTCAGCAAAAAAATAGAGAAGAAGATCAACAGCTGGACTTTTCGATGGTTGTCCGTGGGAGGCCGACTCACTCTAGCAACTTCAGTCCTACAAAGTATTCCAATCTATTGGCTTAGTCTGGCAAAAGCTCCGAAGTCTATCCTCCACCGTATTCAACTATTGATTAGCAGATTTATCTGGAAAGGAGGAAA
>JASDQU010353557.1:0-12098 GCA_032191745.1 Picea mariana
AAATGAAACAGTCACCTCTCTTGAACCTTCTTTTCATCCACCCTTATTCTTCGGTGAATGAATCGAGCTTGGAGGGCATGTATCCAGCCTTTGATGATATTTCTGGAGTTAAGCCACTAGCTTTCAAGCTGGGGGCATACCGAGCTTAGTCTTTGTTCTTTCTCATGCTCGTAAATACATGAGAATGCATCCGGGTAGACTTTTATCTTTTTTTCGGACCTGTATGGATATGGGAAAAAGGAACCCCCTGGAGTCTCCTTTAATCTCTTTTCAGAATCTCTAAACATGAAAATATTGACGAGTGATCTTGCTTCCTTTTCCACTCATTAAACGGTTTGAAAGGGTGTCTTTCGAGTGATAATTTATCTCTTTTTCGGCCTCGCGAGACTAACATTACGAAAAAGGACAACATTGGAGTCACCTTTAAGTTCTTTTCAGACTCTCTAAAGATGAAAAGATTATCGAGCGACCTTGTTCTCTTCACGCTCATTAAAGTATTTGAGGAAAACATCTATTGAGCGATAGTTTATCTCTTTTTCAGTCTCGTCAGACTACTTTATGAAAAAGGAACTGAGAGAGTTCTCTTTTAAGTGTTTTTCCAGACTCTATAATCATGAAAAACCTTTGATTTTTCTGTCTTTGGACTCGCTAAAACAAAACATCGACAGACCCATACGGGACCGAACCCTTACTTCTTCCAGTTTTTTTAACAAAGGAAGAGGAACTTACCGAAGGTGAGTTTTATCGAGCATGTGTTATCCTCCTTGAGCTCGTTAAATTAAAAAGAGGTACTCATCTATCTGGATGGGGGAAAAAATGAAAGAAGCAAGCCAAGTAGTTTTTTGAGAACATTCCAAGTAACTCTTAGAGTCGCCCTTGAACATGAAACTTTGTCTTTACGCATTATAATCCACTGAACCTCTGCACTGAGCCAATCCTTTGAGTTTCTTTCACTCCTCTGGGTCACCCGACGTAAGTCACAACATCCACTGCATCATCAAGTTTTGGTCCATGTCATGTTTCTGCTGTCGTGCCTCAGTGTTCAAGGGAAGTATCCATCTTGTGAGTCATCCATCACAAATATCTTGTCTCAATACCTGTGTCAGTCCATGCTCATTTGATCTACCAATTACATCTCTATGTCTATTTCATGTCATTGACGGGGAATACATCAAGGCCCTCCTTCGATGAGTCTATTCCTATCGACTTCAACACATTATCCAGGAATTAGACTTAGAAACCAGTTAGTACTTTGGGACCTGCATGCCTCAATGGCAGGCCTCCTCACGTCTGATAGCAGGTTTACATCATTGACCTATGATCAGATGATTCCATGGATGTTCGACTCCATCTCATTCATTCACATTCGTTGGAATGTACTAGAGTACCTTGGGAATCATTGACATTAATGGTGATCTCCCTCGCGCTTGTTAACAGTTTACATCATTGACTGGTAATCAAGTGGTTTTTGCCATGTTCGACATCGAGACATCTATTCACATAGTTAGATTCGTACTACATCGGGATTGGTAAGAAGACCCTGGGTTGAGTGATCGCTTTGATATGTACTTTGCCCAGGTTGCAATGAAGTTTCTTTTGAAAAATGACACATATACTGTTACATAGATCCACTTTGTATTGGTCGTGGCTATGTCTTGTCATCTCGTAGATCCACTGTGTATTCTTCGTGGCTACAATCAGTTCATGTCATAAGAGTATAGATCCACAGTGTATTTTCAGTGGCTATACCTTTTTATCAATACAATTATGGATCCACAGTGTATTTTATGGTGGCCATATCTTGCAAGTCTTGATCACCCAAGCATAGGTATGTCTGCCTTGGGTTTGAAACATGTCATAATATTTGTTGGATGGTTGTGTGCAGCTTTTTTCAGGTTCTTTGCGTCTATACCCTTGCTTGAAAGTCTACAAAGCATTGCATTTATCAGTTCCTATCTTCTAACTTCATACTTTGGGGGGCAATCTGTTACACATCAAAAATACTCACTTTGATAGTGTCGCAAGTGTCGTCCTTACAAAGGTCGCAAGTGTCACATTTTGTTCACAAGTGTCGCAAGTGTCAGGGAAGCATACTGCCATGATGCCTATGCCGTGCCTATAAATGACATCAGGAGGACACTTGGCGCATGTCAAACACTTGATTTGGAAGAGGAGGAAAGGTTAATTGGGCTCATGAACCTTTTGCCATCTGAAAACACTCAAAAAACTAAGTTTCTGGAGGGGAGCGCTCCCCTATACCTCTTCTGGGAGTGTTGGCGCTCCCCCTTACACTATCTGGGAGAACTATAAAGATTCTTTGACCCTTCTGAAGGAGTGCTATTGATTTTAGGAGTGTTGGCTCCCTCCTTAAGCTTACTAGGGAGCGCTACAGCACTTTGATGGCCCTTTTGAGGGAGCGCTGCCTATTCTGGGCAGTGGTTAAGTTGTTGAGATGAATGGGGGAAGGATTCTTTCATTCTTGGAAGGTAGTTGGATTCGAATTCCTAGTCCAACCATGATCTTAGGGCAGATCCTCAACTGAAGGAGTAAAATCCTCAACTTCCCCAAGGATATCTCAAGTGGTTAAAGCCTCCCCAAGGCTATATAAGCAAGATTTCTAATGGTGAAAGAAGACTGAAAAAGGAGAATCACACCAAACTTATGATCTTATAAGTGGTGCTGGAACAAAGATATTTTGGAGGCAAGAGACCTATGATCTCATAGGGGGAAATCAGTGAAGCTATCATCATTCGGATCGTGGATCTTTTGAGCAAGGGGTAGACAAGGAGGACTTGATGAAACTGATGCAATTCATCTATGGCTGTAAGCAATGTTTTGTCCTCATTAATATAATTTGCTTGGCCTGTTTATTTCTAGTTCGTGTTCAATCTCACATGAATTTGTCTCTTTAGTAGATAGATCTATTTCGGACTAATCTTGATAGAGTAGGAAGTAGTCGTACTTTGTTTGTCTATAGGGCTTATCGAGGAGCGAAAGATTGGAGCTCAACTCAGAGTGTACAGGGACAAACACCGGTAAAAGGTACTTCTTTTCTCCTTCCTCCTCACACACTAGTCCACCTAGATCTAAAAGGAAGTCAGTGACCATGATAAGCACTTGTTGTCTTAGAGTTCAGAGTCTAGGTCTTTGAGGAGATCTACCTGTCCACGGGGAGATTTTCCTTCAACACTTCTCATCTAATTTCTTTTCAATTATATCTAGGATCTACATTAACTTCATATTGAAGTTCTCTTGTTGCTCCTTTGCTTCGATAAGCCTTTCATTATCATCTTTATGAATTTGGACATCTTTTTGCAAATTTTTAATGGTCTCTACCATATTCATGTTTTCATCCTTTCCTTCTCCATGTCCATTGGAGTTTGTTCCTTCAATACCCAAATGGACATCCATCCCTCTGATCTCATATTCTTGGTTGTAAGCCCCTGTGCATATTCCATTCCTATTCACTTTTAGATCATGATCTGATCTTACAGTTGTTAGCTCTGCAAAATGTGCAGCCAACAATACTTTGTCGGGCTAACTGACTCAACAATTTCATGAAAATATGAACCATTATGGTTCAAATAATATATCATATTCCTTCCTTCTGATTTTCTGAGAAATTGACTATTCTACTCAATTTTTTGGGTGAACATTTATGTTCTGATATCCAATATCTTTCCAATGATTTAACCCTTTCTCAATTTTGAGTTTTGAGCAAGAAGTTATGGATCTTTGAACAATTTGTCCTTGAAAACAACAACTCCACACCATCCCTGTTTTATACAGACCGAAGTCTCATATGACCAAGGGATATGTCTGAGCACTTAGCTGACATGTGCTCATCCGAAGCTTTAGGACTTCAAGGCTCCAGAACTTTGTACTTCGTAAGCTCTTGCTACTTCATGTCTTATCTCTCTTGATCGTCGAACTGGCGAATACTTGCACAGTACATCTTCAGAGATTCGGGGCTCCACTACTTCGGAGCTTCGAGACTTCAGAACTTTGGGCTTCAGAAGTTTCGACTACTCAACACATAGTCCCCTCCGAACATCAAACTTCCACTTTCCCATAGAATCTCTCTGGAGCTTCGCGCTCCAGAGGATCTTGCAACAAAATGCACTCATTTCCCTGAACGTTGTATTTGTGAACTCCCAGAGTATCATCAGCAACCATGCACCAGGGGGGTGTTATGTGGTAGAAATGTAGAGACGAAATGTGGCTCAATCCAATGGGTGACACATGTCAATTTATAACTATCGTGAACAGTCTTTGAAAAACAAACAGTCTTTGAAAAGCATGAAATATGATGACACATGGAAAGTATCTAGTGGGTCCATGTCACCCTAGGTGATGTCAACATGCCATGTCACTCTGATGTTTCATGACTTTAGAAATTCAAGCTTCAGAGGTTTCTTCAACAACATCCTTCAAAAATCCCTAACATCGAACTTCTGAACAAGTCCACGACACTCTAGGTGAGGTCATCATGCCACGTCACTCTAACATTCCAGGACTTTGGCACTTCGAGCTTCGAAAGATATCATACCCACATACTTGATAACTCCTGAATGTCGAACTTCCAAACAGTTGTTTCCTAGAACTTTGGGACTTCGGGGCTCCAAGACTTCGAAAAAATTCTCATCTACACACTCTTAAACTATCGATCGTTAAGATTTCGAACTGTCGATCAGTTCCATGTCACTCCAGGTGACTTCATCATGTCACGTCACTCTGGTGCTTCGGGACTCTGGAACTTCAGGACTTCGGAGAATCCCACACCATAGCATAATAGAACACTCGAACGTTGAACTTTTGAACACGTATTCCCTAGAGCTTTGAGACTTCGGGCCTCTAGGACTTCAAAAATTCGGGCTTCGGAGGATTTCCCTACTGAACACCAACTCCCCCCCCAAAGTGTCAAACACCGAAATTCTAAACACTTGCCAATCTGCAGAAATGTGTCTCTGATATTGAATGGTCTGGATTAGTTCCAAACTTTGGGACTTTGATGGAAACTCCACTCTATGCAACCACAAACATTTTTCCCCAAACTCTTAACTGTCGAACCACTCGAGGAATCTAATGGTTTTCCTTCTCCCAAATGATCTACGGTGTATATCCACTACGGGACTTTGGAGCTTCGGTGATTTTTCCTCCTTTTGTCAAAATATTAAAATATGTTGCAGCAACGAAATCCAAAGGACTTGAAGGTTAACCGTCATTCTCCTTTCTTGGATAGCTGTTAAGGATCTTCCTTCTCCCGAACAGATCCGACAACCCAAATCTAAACTTTGTGGCCTCAAAACCATGGTTACTATGGTTTCCTTCTAGAGTTTTTTAAAAGCGCCTAAGGATCTCTCTTAGAGCCCTCTTGAAACTCATAGACACTCTAAAGAATGATTTTTTTCCATTTCGACAACAATTCCTTCTGAAGCATTTTCCTTAGTTTCCACTTATACGGCCCATCTAGGCTTGGTGTTGAAAAATGGAGCTCTAATACCAATTTGTAGCGTACCCAGCCACCCAGACTGGGTTGTTCCACTTAAAAAATTGCATGCTCTGATACCAATTTGTATCATCTCCAGCCACCCCATGTCGGGCCATGTTACTACATAAAACAACTCTTGTCTCTAATATTCAAATTGTACATACCCAACCATAGACCTGCTGGGCTATGCCACATAGAAACTCTTGCAGAACATCATACATTTATACTTAAAAAGACAATTACATTATGATAAAACACATATTAATGCGGAAATAACAATAAACATATACGTGTAGCATACACAAGAAATACCCATAAACATAATACATGTATAATACACAACATGCAATTGAACACATAATTGATACTTATCTTTTTATAGAAGATCACCAACTACATACAGACCTTCCACGAACCTCCCAACCTTAGACCATGCTGCTCATCACTCTCAGTAGTGGGTCCCCCCTAAGTTGGGACTAAACTCCATCAAGGTAAAAGGATTCCTAGGCTAGGTTGAGACAACAGGAAGTTACACAGTCAACAGAAAGGATTTAATCCCAAGAGCCAACTCACACTAACAACATACAACCTCTCATTCCCCACATGCATGTCCCACCCCAAGAAGTGTGCCCCTTCTCTGCTCAACAGTCCTTCAGCTGCCCCACTCCCCTTCCATGGCTTTAGCAATAGGCCAGATAGGAATTCTCATAGAACTATAGATGCATTTGAGCTCCCTCTGGGAAATCCATTCCCCAGCAATCTCTCTCACCTTGAGAGATTTTCTAACATGCCTGACAACCTGTTTCTTCAATCCATGGGCCTGAAAACCTACCTCTTCAATTCCATAGGCCTGAAAACCTACTTCTTCAGTCCAGCTGTTAAGTCAAATAGTTGCAGGCTCAGGTAAAAACAGCAACATAAAATGGGTAAGGGAAACAACCACGCTCAGACAGGGAACTTCAATGGTAGCAACAACAAATGGTTAAGTCACAATACAGGCTCGGAAAAGGTACAGGTGTGATGTGCTTAACAAGAAATGTATGGGATCATTGTTGAAGGTCTGTGTGCAGGTTCCAGGGGTGCGTGAACAATGCATAGGTCAACTCATAGAGGAAAATGGTTGGTTATGTGAATGATTTGGTGAACAGAAGAATGGTCCCCTGCGTGAATGTTGAGTGTGTGCGTGAATGGGGAAAGGATGGGAAAATATATTATTTTCCCCACATATGTTTGCATGTGCTGGTTGTGGAGCTTGATTATCTTCCTGATTCATAGGTCTTTGTTTTAATTCATGTTTATACCCCATGAATAATTCACACCTCGGAACAATGTACACTATTCCATGTGGGGGAGTGCGAAGGGGGGTTACCCCTTATGCGAGGTCCAGGGGAAGAGGGCCCCCAAAGGAAAAATTGCCTTGTAAATGTAGATTGTAATTTCATTGTAAATCTAGACCATTCATTATAAAGTCGTAGATCTAACGGTAGAAGTTATGTTAGGGTTTTTTTTCCTAGAAGGAAACCCTCTTTCATGAGGGAAATGTATTGTAGCTATGTATCAATGTGAATATTGTATTATGACATAGGATATTATGAAAGAAATAAGAGGAAGTTACAACAGGTGTGTTGTAGGTTGTATCCCTTCATTTGTTGGATAATAATATAGGAAGGTCCTGACAATTTCTCTAGTGGACATAGCCCACACTGGGTGAATCACGTATATCTATGTCTCTATTGTATTGTATATCTTCTGTGTTTTATTTCCACATTTTTTTTATTTTATTGCTCTGTGATCCTATTTTTATAACCACTGGTATTAGAGTGAAAGGTAACTCGTAGGAAAAGAGGGTTCCTGGTTCGAGTGGGATCAATGGAGGAATATGGAAAGTTTATGTTGTAAATGTATATTGTAATTTCATTGTAAATCTGGGCTGTTGATTATAAGGTCGCAAATCTGATGATAGAAGTTATGTTAGGGTTTTTTTCCCTAGAAGGCAACTCTCTTTTATGAGGGAAATGTATTGCAACTATGTATCATTGTGAATATTTTATTATGAGATAGGATATTGTGAGAGGAAGAAGAGGAAGTTACAGTGGGTGCGTTGTAGGTTGTATCCCTTCATTTTTCGAATAATAATAAAGGACCTGATAATTTCTCTGGTGGACGTAGCCCACACTTGGTGAACCACATATATCTGTGTCTCCATTGTATTGTGTGTCTTCTTTTTTTGTTTCCACGTTTGTTTTATTTTATCACTCTGCGATCCTATTTTTCTAACAAATGGTATCAGAGTGAAAGGTAATTCGCAGGAAAAGAGGGTTCCTGGTTTGAGTGGGAGCAATGGCGAAAGGTGGAAAGTTTAGCTTGTAAATGTATATTGTAATTTCATTGTAAATTTGGACCATTCATTACAAGGTCGCAGATCTGATGGTAGAAGTTATGTTAGGTATTTTTTCCCTAGAAGGAAACCCTCTTTTATGAGGGAAATGTATTGTCGCTATGTATCATTGTGAATATTGTATTATGAGATAGGATATTGTGAGATAAAGAAGAGGAAGTTACAGTGGGTGTGTTGTAGGTTATATCCCTTCATTTGTTGGATAATAATAAAGGAAGGGACCTAGCAATTTCTCTAGTGGATGTAGCCCACACTGGGTGAACCATGTATATATGTGTCTCTATTGTATTGTGTATCTTCTGTGTTTTATTTCCGCATTTGTTTTATTTTATTGCTTCACGATCCTGATTTTCTAACAACTAGTATTAGAGCGAAAGGTAACTCGTAGGAAAAGAGGGTTCCTGGTTCGAGTGGGAGCAATGGTGGAAGATGGAAAGTTTAGGGTCGATAAATTTAACAACCAAAACTATCAGTTATGGAAGATGTAGATGAAAGATTATTTATATCAGAAGGATCTATTCCTACCATTGGGTGGAATAGAAAAGAATATGACGGCCCTGAAGGACGAAGAATGGGAGATTCTTGATAGAAACACTAGGAACGATATGACTGAGCCTGGAAGCGTCGGTGGCTTTCAATATTTTGAAATAAAATACAACGAAGGAGTTGATGGATGCATTGGATAAACTATATGGAAAAACCTCGATGTCCAATAAGGTATTTCTAATTAAGAGATTATTTAATATGAAGATGTTAGAAGGTGGGTCTGTTGTAGATCATTTAAATGAATTTAATGTGGTTACTAATCAACTAATTTTTGTAAAAGTGGACTTTGATGATGAGGTCAGGGCTCTTCTAATCTTGTGCTCATTGCCAGAAAGTTGGAATGGCTTGGTCATAGCTGTAAGTAAATCTGTCTCTGGTTCAAATACTTTAAAATTTGATGATGTTGTTGGTGTTATCCTTAGTGAGGAAATGTGACGGAAAAGCACAGGTGAGACATCAGGTAATGTGTTAAACATGGAGAACGGGGGAAGACAAAAGGATAGAGGAAAGGGCTCAGGGAACCGCGGGAATTCTAGGAAGGGCAGATCCAAATCCATATTTGGAAAGATAGAGTGCTGGAATTTTGGAAAGAAAGGACATCTGAAGAAAGACCACAGAGCTCCAAAGAAACCAAGAGATGGACAACATGAGAAAAATCAGGAAGCAAATGTAACATGTGATGTGTTACAAGATGCTTTGATTCTTTCTGTAGATAATATTTCTGAGTCTTGGGTAGTAGATTCAGGGGCTTCATTTCATTCCACACCCCATAGGAAACATTTTCTAGATTATGTTCAAGGTGATTTTGGATAGGTTCATTTGGGTGATGATGCACCATGAAAAATTGTTGGAATGGGAAAGGTAAAAATAAAGAAAATCAATGGAAACCAATGGTTGTTGAAAGAGGTAAGACAAGTTCCAAATCTAAGGAAAAATCTAATTTCAATAGGGAAGTTAGCAAGTGAAGGTTGTATATCCATATTTACATATAAGGTGTGGAAGGTCACCAAAGGATCATTGGTGATAGCAAAAGGAGAGAAGGTAGGTACATTGTATTTATGTATTGGTAATACTAACTCTTCTATCTCTTTAGCTTCTACAGGAGTGGATACAACATTGTGGCATCATAGGCTTGGACACATGAGTGAGAAGGGGATGCAGATACTTCACAAAATAAATTTGTTGCCAGATCTTAAACAAATTGATTTGGATTTTTGTGAACATTGTGTTTGTGGAAAACAGAAGAGAGTCAGATTTCTCAGAGTTAGAAAAGAAAACAAGAGTGAAAGGTTAGAGCTTGTGCATACAGATGTATGGGGACCAACCGATCCGAGATCTTTTCATCATGACTTATAAAGAATTGTATTAAATGAGCATAAATTAAAATGCACCATTAAAGAAGGGAAAAATTTTAAATGAAGAGACATAAGCATCAGATCTGAACACAAAAACTTGATAACCAAGTTCGTCCCTGGTGGACTACATCTCCAGGTCCTGCTCTCAAATGGGTAGGCTCTTTCATTAACTCAAAAAAATAATTTGGCAAATACATGAAACCTCGTTCTGAAATCAAGCTATAGAAATAATGCTCAGATCAAAAAACAGACTTCACCATTGGGTTCTTGGCGTCGAATTACCCAAAAATGACTGTCTCGATGCTCTGATCTAACTCTGACACTCCCAAGCCCAAGAAGAATTCGGTCTTAGTTTTTGTTCCCTCTGCAACCTGCAATTATGACAGCCCCTACCTCGTAATCTATGTCCACAGTCGTAAGGTACAATCACGCCTCCCCCTAGCTCTGGGCAGATTTTAATTTTTAAATAATGAATACGGTTGGATATAACAAGTGGCACCTTGGTTATGGGTGGAGTTGTAAAGGCGTTGGGCAAGGCGGAGGTTTTGGGGTCGAACCCACCGGACTCCATTTTGGACATTGATTTGTATATAAATATCTGTTGAAATATTTTCTCCACTAACTATAGCTTACCCACTATTGACACTTCAACCGACTGATAATATTAGCATGGTCTGCCAAATTTGGCGGACCCGCCATATATTTTTTTTAAAACAAAATTTGTTCATGGGACAACATTGGACATTTTTGGGATGCCACGCAATGCCCGATGATTGGGCCACGTGGTGCCCACCAATAGGTACACCTGTATGCTGATGTTTCTTCCTTGTCACTATGTACTGACACATGGTGCTTCCTAGGTGGTACCACATGGCGTCGCCTGGGAGTGCCATGTGGCACTTTTCTATTGGTCCACATGGACCCCTTAAAATCCCATTGGTGGTTGGCATGTGGAAGCCTCTGGTGTTGCCACATGGCATGCTAAACTCAGCAACCCATATGATGGTGTCACCTTTCCATGTCATTTGTTGACGTCATGCTGACATCAGTAGTATGAATGATGATGTGTCCCCTGTTGACTAGCCCTGTTTGACCGCAACTTTGACCGTGAATTTCTTTCAAGCCGTAACTCTGTTTGATGAGCCATTTGCACCATTAGAAATCTTGTGACATTCTCTTCACGAGCATGTCATTTTCACTAAGTTTTGGTAAATTTGAATTTTTTCCCTTTCTCTGTCTGTTGGAGCCATTATGAGCATTCTAAGTTGCCTCTGTGAGTTCTGAGTTATTATTAGCCTTCTCTGGATCCTTTTTGGATCACCAGCTCAGGTATCATCTCTTGGTGGCTCTCATTATTATGTTACTTTTATTTATGATGCAACTAGAAAAACTTGGGTTTATTTTATCCGACAAAAATCAAATGTTTTTGATATTTTTAAGGAATGGAAAGATTTAGTTGAGAATGAGACAGGAAAAAGGTTGAAGTTTCTCAGATCAGACAATGAAGGTGAATATTGCAACAAGTATTTTTATGATTATTTTTCATACCATGGGATTCGTAGAGAGAAGATAGTTCTAGGAACACCACAAGAAAATGGTGTGTCAGAAAGGATGAATGGGGCAATCATGGAGCGTGCAAGGAGTATGAGATTGCATGCTGGTTTTCCCTTATAGTTCTGGGAAGATGTTGTAGATATTGTTGTTTACGTAATAAACAGAGGACCTTCAAGCTCTTTGGATGGTAGAATTCCAAAGGAGGCATGGACAGGAAGAAAGGTAAACTATTATTTTTTGAAGACTTTCGGTTGTGAATCATTTCTCCATATTGATAAAGAAAATAGAACAAAGCTTGAGGCAAAATCCAAGAAGTGCACCTTTACTAGATAGGGTGTTAATGATTTTGGTTATCTCTTATGGGATTATAAAAATAAGAAAAAAAATAGGAGTAGATATGTCATATTCAATGAGAAGGTCATGTACAAAGATCAGTTGCAGGGAAAGAAACAGGAAAAAGAAAAACCAGAATACGCAATGCTTGATAAGATCACTGAAAAAGAAATTGTTAAGAACCAAATATCAATATAGCATAGAAAATCCTCAGAAAAAGTACTCAACGCCTTGAAAAAGAGGTAATTCCAGATAATAAGCCTCTTCGAGGGGGCAACCTCCTTTTACCCCACTTAAATGTTCAAGTACAAGATGATTCAAAATGAAAATGTCTCCTTGGTATATATATAGGAGACTAGGAGGTATAATTACAACTAATGGCCTAAAGCCGACATAAATAAAATAACATTACTAATATAAT
>JASDQU010353559.1:0-12084 GCA_032191745.1 Picea mariana
CAATAACTATTGATTATTTCTCATATAATGTGCATGGTGTATTGTGGTGTATTGGTGTAACTCTTATACTATTGTTCATTTCTCATTGGATATAGTTGAATGGTTTAAGTATAAGTTGAAAAAGGTTTTAAATTGTAGTTGATACTGATTCACTCCCCTCTCAATATCAACACTGTGCAAGGATCTTTGTCTTCTTCTTTTCTTTTTTCTAATGGTTGTAAGATTTGTTCTCTATGCAACTTTTACTCTGGATAATTGGTTGGTTCCTTCTCTATGTAACCTGCACACAAGGACATATATGATAATGCATTTTTTTTTATAATTGTTAAGGCTCTCTTAAAGCATAGAAGATTAAATTTAATGGATTTTTTCCTTCAATTTTCCACGATACCCAAATGCTCTCAAAGAAATAGAGTTATTTTGTGAATGAATAACTTCAAGGAATGGATCTATTGTATTATTAAGAGATTGATTTCCTTCTTTTAAAGAGGATGGTGGATTCAATGTTGTATGCATACTTACGACTGCTACATCATTGTTAATCAATTATGCTTACATCTTCTTCTTCTCAGCCTCTGTTCTTTATTATTGAAATGAGAAACAAGCTTATCTTAGGCTGCAAGGGCTCTTCACAAGCTTTCGAGGTAGTGGCATGGACTCTAATACATTCTTATTTCTCTATGTTCCTTACCACTCCAAGATGGCTCTACTTTAGCAATATAATATGTCCAACAAAATCTTCTTGCAGAAAAACCTAAGAAATGAGTTGGTCAAAGAAATTTGTTCTAGGTAAGTGTTATGGTCCACACTAACTAGTTTTGTCGATATTTCTAGTGGTTGATGCAGCTTGTCCACATAAGTGACCAGTTCTTAGTGCAACAATAAGACCAACTTTCTTCCCAAGTGGTGCATCACGGCACATGGTAGTAGCATGAGCGATATGTTGATGGTTACCACCACTATGATCATGTTCAAGTACATTCAAAAAAACACCACGAAGCTTGTGCGAGATATTTCTCTTGACTGTATACTTGTGTATGCATTCTACTGTAGAGAGTAGTCAATTAGAGAATTCTCATAGACTCCAAATCATTTTTGTTAACCAATACATATATGTCAAGAACTCGTATATTCTAAATGTCCAACACATAATAAGGAATCGACTTAGGGGTGCATATGGCCTAGGAAAGAAATAAATTTGCACCATGCATGAAATTACAATCCAACAATGAGATAATTATCCTAGCAATGAAATGGAACACCAAGAAATTGACTAATATGCCCAAGGGGGAAGAAGGACTCTGTGTGTCTTGTATGGTCATCGTACAACCTCTGGGTGAGAGAGAAAATTCCCATGTAAGGAAAATTGCCCCATGTAGTGGAATTCAAGTCTAGGAAAAAGATATTTGTCTCAACAATGATAAATTTGGCCAAGGGGGGTGTGTATGGTCTATGTAGAAGGAAAATTCATCATTCAATAAGGTACTTAGGATCAAGGAGTAAGAGGGTGTCCTCTAGTTCAGAGAATGATTCAGGTCAATATTGGTGGCCACCCACCTTTTCCAACTGGATCAAAACAGTTTTTTGGCAATTTTGGCAATTTACTATTCTTAACAGTTTTAACTTTCGGGGCCATTTTGAGGGCCCAAATGAAGGTTTTTCAGGATAGAGCTTTTCAATGATAGTTGAAGGCATTAATGATCCCCCAAAATAAATCTCCTCGACGATACCTTTCCAACGAAATATCATACACCTAAAACGGAGATCGTATGCAAACGTTACGACCCCAGGAAGTTGATTTACTAACTTACCCAGATGGGTCCCACATGAATTTTGGTGCTTCATCTCCTAGGGTTAGGTTTTTGGATGTCTAGGGTTTTTTGGCATTCATGTTTATTGTAAAAAGGCCTTCATAGCCTCATTGTAATAATCTTCTGGAAAATGAGCGCAGCCATCACATCTCTTCTTAGAGATAAGCCGCCACCATTCCAGCAAGCTTGTTTCCGCTGCATTTTATAGCTTCAGTTTATTTACTTATTGAATAGAAAATCAGTTTACTGTATCTCTGTTATTTTTCATTAATCACCTATTAATAATCTATAGTCATTTTGTTCTGCTTATAAAATCCAGATCAGTGGTATCAGAGCGATTTGCTCCTTGTTGTCTTAATGCATGTCCCCAATAAGGTCAGAGTACAAAGAGTTGGGTCTCGAGCTTGTTTCTCGTGAGGAAAAAAGCTCTCGCATGCCCAAGAGACATCTCATGGAAGGAGAAAATAAAGATGATGGGACAAGAGATCCTTTCAAACTGTTGATTGAGGAAGCCCTCATGCAACAACATAACGAGATGATGGATAGTTTCGTACAAATCCTTCGGTGGCTACCAACAGGCGACACATCTTCTTCGAGCAAAGGTGTCGCCCCCTTAAAGGTACAAATAAACTTAGATATTCCTATATTTGAAGGTAAGATAAACGAGGATTCTATAGACAAGTGGTTGAATCTACTAGAAGGGTATTTTTCTATCCATAACTTTTCGAATAGAGAAAATATTACTTTTGCGCTTCTCAAAGCCGTTCCCCATGTCAAAGATTGGTGGAAAAATTTCTGTAAGCAAAAGGAAATAGAGGAACCCTCATTATTTATAGTCACGACCACCTGGGAATCCTTCAGGCATGATATTAAGGAACAATACTACCCTCGGAAGTTATGACAACTTGTATACCAAATGGACCACACTGCAGAAAGAAAGAGACTAAGCAGTGCCATATTTCACAAATATATTCCATATCTTGCGCACTAAGATGGGTATCAGAGATTCAGAGTGACATGTGGTGCTCAAGTATCACAGTGCTTTGCATAGATACATCTAGATTGAAATGGAATTTCTATACATCTCATCCTTGGGTGTAACCTCCCGATATGCCATCAAAATCGAGCATAAGATCAAACAAAAGACGCGAAAATTTGGGCTTGGGAACCCCTCACAACAAATGCCAGGAAATGGTAGCCCCAAACCACAGAACAAAGGACAAAGAAAATATGGATAGTATCAGGACAACTAGTCCAAGCCGCAAGAAAATAAAGACACCGGAAAGACAAAGAAAGATAACGGGAAGTGGTGTGACTTCCATAAGAGCCCTTAAGATAACACTATTAACTGTCGCTTAAAGTAGTCATTGGTGGCCTAAGTGAAATCCTCTGAATCATATGCGGGTTCTAACTCTGAGCTAGAACCAGAAAGGGGAATATGGATCATTGACGTGGAACCTAGTGCCACCGTTGCTACCACCAAGTTCTAGCTTGGTGAACCAGACGAGCCAGAAGAAGGAGAATGCCTCTTCCATTCATAGATGTGGGTAAAAGTCACCCCGTTGCACTTCATCGTTGATAATAGTAGCCAGAAGAACCTCATATCAGCATAGGTCGTCAAGCAGCTAGCCCTACCGACAACGCCACACTCACAACCCTACACCATTAGATGGCTCCGCTAAGGAAGTGATCTTCGCGTCAGCCAACAGTGTCGACTGTCATACGACATCAAGCCCTTCAAAGACGAGGTATTGTGTGATGTTTATCCTCTTGAAGTTTGTGATGTTCTTTTGGGCCAACCTTATTTATGAAAACACCATGTCATATATGACTCTAGGCCTCGTAGTGTTATTATTACTTTGAACAAGAAAATGTAGAGGATACCCAAGGTATTCCCACCTCATGCTATTTCCTTGATCTCTACTAAGCAATGCAGGAAGACCATCTCTCAAACGGGGAATTTTGTCTTCTTCGTGATTCGCTCTCAGAATAAGCAAAAGATCATAGCCACATCCAAGGTATATGTGTCAAACCTCTCCACACAATAGAAGAAAGTAGATCAAGTCGTGGAAGAATACTCAGATATCTTCTCCTCACCTATCGAGGTACCTTTGCATTGCCAGGTCAAGCACCCCATTGATCTGACGCCTGAGCATTGCTGCCCAATGGGCCAGTCTATCATCGCTCTCTGTTAGAGAATGAGGAGATCAAGCAACATATCCAAGAGCTACTCCACAAGGGGCAAATCCATCCCATATCATCACCTTGTGAAAGCTCAATCATGTTGGTACAAAAGAAAGATGGAACCTGGCGACTCTGCATTGATTACCGGGCTCTGAATAAAATCACAGTCAGAAACCAGTACCCGATTTCCCGAATCGAAGACCTCATTGATCAAATCATGAGAGCCAAATACTTCAGTAATATTGATCTGAAGTCTGGCTACCACCAGGTCCTGATAAAACAAACATATGTATGGAAAACCACCTTCAAGTCAAAGGAAGGCCTTTTTGAATGGTTGGTCATGCCCTTTGGTTTGAAAAATGCTCAAGCCACTTTCATCAGGATGATGGATGATATCATGTGACCATGCACCAACACTTTTGTAGTGGTGTATCTGGATGACATTCTCATTTATAGCAAGACTTGGGCCGAACACTTGCAACATATTCAGGAAGTTCTACACACCCTATGGCAACACAAGCTATATGCCAACTTGGAAAAATGCTCCTTCGGTATGGACAAGGTCCATTACCTAGGATACATCATTGATCAGCATGGAATACATGTGGATCTAGCCAAGATCCAAGTCATCCGTGACTAGCCAGCTGATCTGAAAATAATGGGCTGAATTGTTATGCTATGCAAGCACCCTCTACTTGATTAAAATAAACTTTACAGGACCTTGTTCAATGTGTTAAAATATGCAAGATAGATTATGTGACAAGTTTATGCTTCTTCTTTTAAATGTTTATGTGTGAGGTATTTGCAAGATTAAATATGTTGTTTTCATAAATACAATAGCAAAAATAACTTGCAACAAATAATAACCATCAAAAAATGATTATTCAATCACAGAAAATAGACATGGGCTCATCTGAGCATGACCTCAATCAATGAGGGCTTCAAGCTCCTTGGAGCTCTCTGAAACTTCAATGGTGAAAAACCTGCAAAAGAAGTCTTCAAATGGCATAGAAAACAATGCCAATGGATTTAGAACATCCAAAAACCCCTAGCTAGGTTTTTTTAGCACCTCATTTGGCCAAAAAATGAAGAAGATAGGCCTCCTCCCATTTTCTTCCTTCAAGCTTGTTGTCTTTGGTTCACCAAAACACACCTCTGTGTGGCCAACCTAGCTCACGCACTCCAAATCATGTTAAAAGCTAGCACACATGCGTAACCGAACAAATGGTCAAATTGTCGAACCATTAACGGAATTAGGCCCCCAAACTGCATAAGCCGTGGTCACAAGGGTCACCATGTGACCTCGGGCAAATATGAAAATGGATGATTTTTGAACCAATGAAAAACCACCAAGTGTGGGTCGAATGGTTGTATAACCATTTTAAAAACCAATTCCTGCATGTTTGTAAAGAGGTCGGGTCATATGTATTAGCACCCGAAACCGAGGGCTGGAATCCAATGAAATATGTGCATGCCTCCATGTATATAACAGGTCATATGGTAAATAACACAACCATGGGCTGGGGCTAAGCCCCAACCCGACCCCGTGCCAAACTAAACATTAATCAAACTCAAATATATTTAAACTTGTATATATATAAAGTAACATTTTGTGGCGCATCGGTTGGTCAGACTTTGTTAAAGCTTTGGACAGAGGAGGAGGTCATAGGGTCGAGTCGGTGGACTCCATAAACTTTTAACCAAACACCTTAATAACAGAGTGCTACATGGCGGCCCACAACTGGGCCACGTGGCACCAAACCACTTGCCAAAATAATGCCACGTGTCATCAAATGATTTGTTCAAACTGCCAAGTCATCACATGCCACGTGTCGTACGGCTCTGCCAATTCATCTCTACCACATCATCATACGAACATGCCACATCAACATCCATACGGACTGTACAGACTATACAATAAGCTTCCCTTTTTTTTGCATGTTTGACGATTCGAACAGAACATGATATTTCTCTCATCCGACGTTCGTCTGAACCCAAACAAGTTTTGTTGGGTTTGTGACGATGAGGGATACACACCCATTCATTTTGAGGCAGTTCTGAGAACTTTGATTTTTGAGCCAAATTTTGACCCCTGGTCCATATTTTGATCACCAGCCCCAACCACACTCACTGAGCTTCAGAGCTTCTTGGGCCTTGTGAATTTCTATTGCAGGTTCATGTTGGGATTCTCCCATATTGCATGGGCCCTCAACCAAATAACCAAGGGTGGTGGTAAGGCAAAATTTGCATGGGGCCGGTCCCAAAAATAAGAGTTCGATGATTTGAATTAGCACTTGTTCTCAACCCCAGTAATTTCACTACTAGACCTGCAACAACCCTTTGAGATCAAGACAGATGCTTCACACTCTATGGTGGGCATCGTTCTCACTCAACATGACCACCCCGTGGCCTATCATAGTAAGACACTATCAGATGTTGTCCGTAAGTACCCTACTTCAGAAAAAGAAATGCAATCCATTGTGAAAGCCTGCCGTTAGTGGAGACATTACAATATTGGGAAGGAGACAGTCATCCACACCAATCATAAGACACTACAGTTCATGCAGACACAAGGAAAATTGTAGAATGATCACCATCAAAAGTGGTCCACATACTTGCAGCAATTCCACCTCAACATCAAGTATAAAATAGGAAGCACCAATCACTTCGATGATTGCCTCAGTAGACCGCTAGTCGTGGCACTCACCACGGTGCTAGACTCTTGCATCCATGAGACCTTTGGATGGCCCCAACTCTATGAGAAAGACTCGAACTTTTCCACCACTTGCCAAATGTTGGGTGAAAATGCAGTTGTCGATAATTTCCATCTTCAGGATGGGTTGTTGTGTCATATGGGCCTTATCTGTGTTCCATCAAAGAGAGTGAAGCTGATATGGGAAGCCCACTGCAGTCAGGTGGTAGGACACTTTGCATCGAAAAGACAATGGTGATGCTACAGAAACATTTCTACTGGACGAAACTTCGACAAGAGGTTAGCAAGTATATCAAGTCCTACACTACCTACACTATTGCGAAACTGATGACTAAGAAACAGGGCCTGTACAACCCTCTTCCTACTCTTGACAGGCCATGGGAATCCATCTCAATGGACTATATGTTGGACCTCCCATCCACAAAGCGGGGAAATGACTGTGTTTTTGTGGTTTTTGATCTCTTTTCTAAGATGGTGATTCTAGTTACCTACAAGAAGAACATCATAACAGAGGCCACTGCCAAGATCTTATTTGAACGATTCTGGGTACATTTTGGAATCCCACAAACCACTGTCTCAGATCGACACATTTTGGTCGAGCCTTTGGTCACTGCTGGGCACCAAGATCACCAAATCCACGGCCTTCCACCCCCAAACAGATGGCCAAACCGAGGTCATAAATCGAATGATTTTGCATATCCTTTGCATGTATAATTCAAATCACCCTCGCACATGGGATGAGAGCCTTCCCTATGTCCAACATATCTACAACCGAGCCCTGCATATCTCAACCAACCACAACCCCTTTCAGGTGGGGTTGGGATTCCAACCATTGGGTCCTGTAGATGTTTCACTTCCCCTTGGGTCACCTCGAATGACTCATATCCTACTCCAACTGAAGATGACAAAGCCACACAGTTCAATGAGAAGATCCAACACATTTGCCAACAGGTTTAGGATATCCTACAGAATTCCAATGACAAATACAAGCAGTGCCATGATCAACATCGGGTGCCACATAAGTTTCAGGTGGGCAACAAAGTTTGGTTGCACTTGCAGAAAGAACACCTTACAAGACCCCATCAGAAAATTCACCCACTCGGTTATGGGTCATACACCATCACCAAGGCCATGGGAGATAATTCTTTTGAGATCAACATTCCTCCTTTCCTTGGCCTGGACCCAGTGTTCAATGTGGATCTCCTTCGCCCTTATTTCCCACCATTATTGGACACCTCAAGTGTAGCAGAATAGTTGAAACCAATAGAGATCAACCCATACTGCATATAACAGGAATCTAGTGATAATATTGTGGACACACATGTCAAGGGAACTTGACAACAAAGGATCCAAATTTATCGAGTCGTCAAAGCAGGGCAACTCCTGTACCAAGGCAAGTGGCTCACCCAAGGCCAAATTCAACAGAAATTTTCTCATATGATGGGGGAACTCAATGCAATAGAGACTATTGCTTCCTAATAAGGGATGAGTTATCCAGGTGGATATCGGTGGCCAACCACCTTTTCCAACTGGCTCAAAACACTTTTCTATCAATTTACTATTTTTAGTAGTTTTAACTTCTGGGGCCATTTTGAGGGCCTAAATGAAGTTTTTTCAGGATAGAGATTCTCAATGATAGCCAAAGGAGTTATTGCACCCCCAAAATTAATCTCCTCTATGATACCTTTCCAACGGGCTATCACATGCCTAAAATGGAGATTGTATGAAAAAGTTAAGACCCCGGGAAGTTGATGTACTAACTTACCCAGATGGGGCCCACATGATTTTTGGTGCTTCATCTCCTAGGGTTAGGTTTTTGGCTGCCTAGGGTTTTTTGGAATTCTTTCTTATTGTAAAAAATCCTTCAGAGGCTCATTGTAATAATCTTTTGGCGAATGAGCGCAACCATCACATCTCTTCTCAGAGATAAGCCACCACCATTACAACAAGCTTGTTTATGTTGCATTTTACAGTTTTAGTTTATTTACTTATTGAATAGAAAACCAGTTTTACTGTATCTCTGTTATTTTGCGTTAAGAACCTGTTAATAATCTGTAGTCATTTCGTTCTTCTCATAAAATCTGGATCAGATAAAAATGCTCAACATTCGTTGATTGAGCAAAGAAAGACGAATTCTCATAATGGAAACTCAAATAAATAATTTCAATAATAAATTCTTATCAATGTTTGATCTTAGAAGTGAGAGTAAAATAATGTACTCAAGCCATTAATGTACATCACTTGCACCTAAAAGCGAATTCTCACACCATAAAATAATCAAGACTCAAATTAACATGAATAAAAGAGCAACAACAACAAATTTCAAAGATTCTCCCTAAAATAAGAAAATCAAGAAACCATAATGAACAAAAAACAATTACCCTGGAAACCCAAATACAAAAAAAAACTTGGAATGGGGCTTGGTTTCTTCATTTTGTCAATCTCTGGTTACAATGTTGTTGATGCTCTTTGTGCATCCTCCTCTTCTTAGCCAAAATACCCTAGATTGAGAATGAAAGTGGAGGAAAAAATAGGGAGAACTAGGGGGTAAGGGGAAGGCCAACAATCATAACCCTTCATATCCCCTTCCTTAACTTTCTCTTCTATTTTTTTTTTTCTTTTTAATTATCGCATTTTTCCTTCTCACTCACATGTTTTGTCTTATTCAAGTTTTACATTTACATTGGTTTACCTAGTTTTCATAACCTTCATTAATATCTAAGTTGTGTTGTAGGTACTAAGTATTACACCCATTCACCAGTTCAGATCCATTTCAGATCACATCTCCCCATTGAGAGAATTTTTGGTCCCCAAAATATCAAATGAAACCAATCTGAATCAATGTGTCTTTTTTGTGCTACTAGAACATGGCTCTAACTTTATCTCCTGGTAATGGCCTTGACTTTTTCTTTGGATCTAGCTTATTTGTTTGGCTACTAGCTATGGATTTCGTTGATGGCTCTCTTATTACAAAAACATAGAAGTCTTTTCACTGAATCTCATCTATAAGAAATATCGAGATCTAAACTATGGACTCAACATTCATTCCCATCTCCCTCTCTATCTTGGATATTGTCCATCTTTGTATAAATAAAGCCAAGTTGAATGTTGTTCTTCCTATTCAATGTGACTCAGGCACGTTTCTTTCATGTAACAACTACTCAAGAGAAGTGTTGTTCCTGATATGGAAACAACTCTTCGTGCCCATGTCAATTGAATGACCATATTGCATACCCCTGCATGTTGGTTGTAGGAATATTGGTTATTGGTAAGATGTTCCATCTTCTAGTGATTCATTCTTCAACCAACTAGAAATGAAAGAGATGTCATCCCATGCTTGATCTCCTTCTCAATTCTCTCATACTTCCATCAAGAAACTACTTCCTTCATTTTCCAGGTTGACCTATGGTGTTTTTGTAACTCCTCGGATAACTTATACTCCTTCTGATAGATATGCAAGGAACTCTTCATCCTCTTTTCCCTTCATTCTCTACACTCTTCTCTTCTATTCACTTCCCAATGTCCACTCAACTTGTAGTAGTGGAAAAAATTATTTTCTTGCTACAAGGACTGCTTTAAATACTTCTCCTCTCTACATGCCTTTGAGTTCTCTATTGGGTTGGAGAAGTCTTCTTATTGCTCCTCCTATGAAGGAAATTTGACCTGTGACAATGTTGACAAAAAATTTGTCACCTCTATTTTCCCATTTCTGGAATATCAAAACAAATTGATATCCAAAGAAGAAAATTTTTGAACAATTATAAGTTCATTCCATAGCCCTCAGTCTCAACTTTGACACACATTTCATGGATTCAAAATCTGAGTTTGTATTCTCAAGATATCCGAGTTTTCATCTAACCGGCAAAAGAGTGCCTTATCCACGTGCAACAAAGTTATTTCTTGGAACCTTGTTTAGTTATTGGAACTACGCTTTCTCTTGAAAACATTTTGGTACCATTCATCTGTTGGAACATACTTGGAGCCATGGTCATAGTCTTGGAACTTGTCTTATTACTTTATTCCCACACTTATAATTTTTCTTGAATCTCCTACCTTATACTGCATCTCCTCGCTTCTCCATACTTAAATTTTTTTTGAAATTGTATACTTTCCCATTTCCTCTCTCCTATATTCTCCATACTTAGAATATTTGTTTTTGGAGAATCCTTCTCCTCTCACAAATTCCTTCTCCTCTCATAACTTCCCTCTCCTCTCTTATCATCCTAACACTCAGTTTATTTTACATTTTATTTCTCTCACTTTTCCTTACATTTTATTTCCCTCTCTTTTCTGCCCCACTCCTTATCTCTCCTTCCTTACTTTCCCTTCTTCCAACACTTAGAATTGTTTTCATCTTCCCTCACCTTCCCTCACCCCTCTGTATCTTCCCTTATATCCTCTCCTCTCCTCTCCTCTCCCCTTACTCCTCCCATTTACTCCATACTTACCTTCTCCCTCTCCTACCTCATCTCATTTCCCTCACCTCGACTCTGCTTCATCTTAGTCCATGATCCCCCTCCTTCTTCATATGCCTCTCTCTTCTTTCTTTCCTTCCTTCTGGATCTCTCCTCCCACACTTAACATATTTCCCAAGGTTTTATTACCAACCTATTATATCATAACATGTGGTATTTATATCATTCAATGAGACTACTCCATGTCGCAACCACTCATTTGATGACATGGAAACTCTATTAACCAGTGGGAGAATGACACATGGAAACCAATCATGTGGTGACATGTGGAAACCCATGGTAACCTATCACACAACGAGATGTGGTGATGATGTGGACTGTTGACTCATGCTAACTAGATGATGATTGGGTTCCTATTGGAGGATGAACGGGCAATTAAAATTTTAATTAATTTATTAATTATCAAAGGGTTCAAACTCTAAGTCTTCATAGTCTCCTCTTATCTCACATTAAGTGGATATTACACTTTTTTAATATATACTACAAATTCTCAAAGACTCTGTAATACAACTCAAATAAAATAAGTATCATGCTAAATAATTAATTTAAGTGGAAAAATTTGAATATAGAATTAGTGGGTAAACTTGATTGTTATATATTTAATTATTGTACTAGACATTGAATTTCCAAGTGTCCTTAGTGACTTGGAAGATGTAAAAGACCCGATTTTATTTATTAAATGAAGGGGAAAGAACGAAACAACCAAGTTAAAAAGAGATGATTATGAATCCATGAGTGGGGTGTTGGATTACTGAGAGGGGGGGTGAATCAGTAATAACGTAATTATAATCTTTTTTCTTCAAATGTTATATCAATGTAGAATTATTATTCAATAATGAGCAGTAATAAATAAACAATCACACACATACACAGTACACCAGTGTTTTACGTGGAAACCCAA
>JASDQU010353562.1:0-12084 GCA_032191745.1 Picea mariana
CACTTGTTTATGGTACAGGTTGATTATAGGTTGGTGCATGGTTGATGCACTTGTTTATGGTACAGGTTGATTACAGGTTGATTCATGGTTGATGCATGGTTCAGATTTATTGGTACAGGTTTACAACGGTATATCTCACAGTGATAGTGTGACAGTGGTTCCATCATTCTACTTCTACTTTAGGGTGGAAGGATGGGGCAAGGACAGGTAGTTGTAGCCACCTTCCGGTTGTATCTAGAGAACATTGGGGGTTGTAGCCTCCTTCTGGTTGTAGCCAAATATTTGGGGAGTTGGAGCTTCCCTCAGGTTGTAGCCTGAGAAACTAGGGGTTGGAGCCTCCTTCCAGTTGTAGCTGGAAAACAAAGGAAGTTGGTGCTTCCAATGAATGTAATTCTTCAAGACATATAAGAAAAAACATTCCGTGGTTTTCTCCCGATTTGTGTTTCCACGTAAAAAACTGGTGTACTGTGCATGTGTGTGATTGTTTATTTATTATTGCTCATTATTGGATAATAATTCTACATTGATATAACATTCGAAGAAAAAGGATTATAATTACGTTATTACTGATTCACCCCCCCTCTCAGTAATCCAACATTGTTATGCTATGCAAGCACCCTCTACTTCATTAAAATAAACTTTACAGGACCTTGCTCCATGTGTTTAAATATGCAAGATAAATTATGTGACAAGTTTATGCATCTTCTTTTAAATGTTCATGTGTGAGGAAATGTTCTTTTAAATGATTAAATATGTACTTTAAATAAATACACAACATCATAAATTGCAGCAAATAAACCATCAAACTCACAACAATAACAAGATGATAAAGGAGTTCACCCCTCTCTGGGCTACATCTCCTTGAGCCTCCATCAATGGACTTGGCTCTCTGGGATTAATTTGTCAAAAATTGTTTTACAAGATACTGCTCAACTCCAATGGAAATTATGACTATACCATTGGTATCAGAATACATAAAAACCCCAAAAATGACTAATAGAACTCTGAAAACGGATCATGGCTCATCCGGGCATGACCTCTTCTACATGTGGCCTTAAGCTTCCCTGAGCTTATCTGTGGAAAAAACGCGTGTAAAATTCCTCAAATGGATCTGAAACCTATCCCAAAGTTTTAAGAGCATAACAATTATCCAAAAATGATTATTCAATCATAGAAAACAAACATAGGCTCATCTGAGCAAGACCTCCAACAATGAGGGCTTCAAGCTCCCTAGAGCTCTCTGAAACTTCATGGTTAAAAACCTACAAAAGAAGTCCTCAAATGCCTTTAAAAATAGTGCCAATGGATTCAGAACATCTAAAAACCCCTAGCTAGGCTTTTACAACACTTCATTTGGCCAAAAAATGAAGAAGATAGGCCTCCTGCCATTCTCTTCCTTCAATCTTGTTGTCTCTGGTTTGCCAAAATGCACCTCTGGGCGTTCCACCAAGTACACACTCAAAAATTCATGCTAAAACCTAGCACTCGCACGTAACCACAAAACTGATCAAACTGTAGGACAGTTAGGGAATGTCCAACCCCTAACCGCCAAGCTCACAGTCACAAGGTCACCATGTGACCATGCACTATCGCAAAAGAGGGCTAGGTTTCAAGGCGAATAGATATCTGACAAGTGTCAGCATATGGTTGTATAACCATTTCATAAACCAAACTCTAAAATCCCACACAATTGTTGTAATGGTGGTCATATATTACACACATAAAATCGGAGTTTAAAACCATTAGATACACACGCGCGCACAGTCTCCGTGTAGAAAAGGTTATATGTATAGATGTATGCGATCGGGGGCTAGGGCTAAGCCCCAGCCCGGTCGCACCCCATATCACACTTCAATTCAATTCAAATATATTAAAACACATATGTTATATAAGGACCACCGTATGGGCTAGTGGTAGCCCACACACTACCAAAGCACTGAACCTTGGGGGAGGTCTGGGGTTCGATCCCCACGGACTCCATAAAGTTTTAACCAACCAACCTATACCATGGTGCCACATGGCAGCCCACGCCTGGGCCACATGGAACCTCATAATTTGCCAAATACCATGCCACATGTCACCAACAGATTCACCCAAATCTGCCAATAATTGAATGCCACATCACCAACTGCCATGTCATCATACGACCCTGCCACATCACCCTATACGGACTGTACAGTCAGCACAATTTTTTTACCTGTTTGGCGATTCGAATAGATCACAATATATCTCTCATCCGATGTTCATTTGAACCCAAATAAGTTGCGTTGGGTTCATGACAACGAGGGCTACGCACCCGTTCATTTTGAGGCAATTTCAAGAACTTTGATTTTTGAGCTAAATTTTGACCCCTAGTCCAAATTTTGATCAGATAGTGTGACAGTGGTTCCATCATTCTAATTCTATGTCAGGGCGGTTGGATGAGGCAAGGATAGGTGGTTGTAGCCACCTTCCGGTTGTATTTGGAGAACATAGGGGGTTGTAGCCTTCTTCTGGTTGTAGCCAGAGAATTGGGGAGTTGGAGCTTACCTCAGGTTGTAGCCTGAGAAACTAGTGGGTTGGAGCCTCCTTCCAGTTGCAACTTGAAAATAAAGGAAGTTGGTGCTTCCAATGAATTTAATTCTTCAAGACATATAAGAAAAAAAAATTCTGTGGTTTTCTCCCGGTTTGGGTTCCCACGTAAAAAAAATGGTGTGATGTGTATGTGTATGATTGCTCATTTGTTCATTGTTTATTTACTCTACAATTATTGGATGATAATTATACACTGATATAACACTTGCATTATATGGTTGAAAAGGTTTAAATTTCTATATTATTGATTCAACCCCTCTCTCATTAATCCAACAGAATGGTTATAGGGAGATTTTTTTATTGCATATTTATACATTCTGGGGCAGGCTGAGACATTTTCAAAGGGATCTCCAGAAAGTTTGAAGGAAGTTTACATGGGCACGCAGGGCCCTTCCTGCCATTATGGCATTCGATCACTTCAAGCACAGAGTCAAAAGCATTCGCAACTTTGAATTTAGGATTAGAGGAACACCCACCACGATCATGATCGAATTGCTAGCATGTCCGTGTCACAACTCCATTTAGAAATAGGAATTTGCGACCACCTGAGTGAAGCATTTGGATTGTTCGCCCCTCACAAGGCTTCTTATATCTTGATAGATCTCAAAGACTTTCATTGCACCCTTCCTTTTTTTATCGTACACCCACAACTTCCAATTGTATATATGAGCGTAATCTAAACGTTTACCTCTTGGTTATCCTGGGGAAATTGGTTGAAATTGGTTCTCCTCTGAGCGAAGATCGTGTCCAAATTATACGCTGCTTCTGAGCGAAGATCCTGTTGATTCATTCTCTGCCTCTGAGAAAAGATCCTAATCAAATTATTTGCTTCCTCTAAGTGAATATCATATCGATTTGATTCACTTCCTCTGAGCGAAGACCCTGTCAATTTGATTCATTTCCTCTGAGTAAAGATCCCGTCAATTTGATTCAATGCTTGAGCAAAGATCCTATCATAAGAGTTTAGTTTTGCTGCCACCTTGAATGGCAAGTCCTGACATTTTTGGTCCCTTCCTAAAGGTTATCTATGAATGCCTTCTATGAAAAGATGAGTAGTATCTACGACTGTCTTTTAGGGTTATATTTAAAAAGGAATTGAAAACTTATTGTGAAAGTAATTAATTACCAAGGTATGACATGTGATAATTATGATAAGTGTTTCATGAGGGATAGAGATAATCATTATACTCAGTTAGTTCCTTTAATTCTGGAAGTGCAAGTCGACAAGATTGGCCCATCAAGTTTTCAAATCTAGAGAAATCTTCTGTCCATAGAAACCATGCTACAGTTAAGGCATTGACTTAGTTAGTTTCAAACAATTGACCATCCTTTCAATAAAGGATTTAGTACCTCCTTTAAACTACCCTACTTCTCTTGGATCGATTTAGTTAATAGTTGATCAAGATTTAGTTGTTCCACCTTTGACCTCAACTTATTTATGAATTGAAGGTATTAAACTATTAAGTGATCAACTAATAAATATTGTATCAAGCTCTTTTGTTGACAGAAGTATAGTGTAATCGATTGATTATTAAGGTATGAATAAAGAAAAGATAAAGAGTGGTACTCTGAATAAAGTGTTCAAAGGTCAAGCATCAATTAACCTAGAAAACCCCTTTTTAGTAAAAGATTTAATATCATGCATTTTAGTCAATAAGGATTTTAAATTTTAACTTAAGGATACATTTGAGAGTGGGATTAGATGGTTGTAAAACATTGAAACCCTAGGATTAGGTTGGTGCCTAAATGTTAAGTCTGGTTACCTCACTAAGTGGTAAACATCAACACTGCAACTAATACAAGACACTTACTTAAGATATATGATAGGATTTCAATTATGAAATCCAATATAGAGATTAAGTAATCACGTTGGTATGCGTAGTATGATTGTTATATATATTTTGGGACTGTGACTCACTTTTCCCATTAAGAATTGCTGTTGGAAATTATGGTTAGATGTATTAATTAAATAAAATTCGTGAGTCTAAATTGAAAATAAATTGATTAATTTCCAACAAGATTAGTATGTGTATGGTATAAAAAAAACTAGTACCTTCTCATGGGAGAACTTATGTGTGGATTCATCATATACGTGATTAGGGAAATCCTTGTTATGCTTCATGATAATGTTATAAATGTTTTTCTCAATACACATGAACATATTGATGATGTATGATTGATTAAGCAACTAGATTTCTCTTGTGCCATTGCAATAATGTTGATTTATGATTAATTAAGTAATTATATTACTCACGCGCCTTGAAAATAATGTTAATGTATGATTAATTAAGTGATTAGATTACTTGTGCACCATGAATTAATGTTGATGTATGATTCATACAGTAATTGTATTAATCTTGCACCACGAAAATAAAGTTGATGATTACTATGGCGCCATGAACAATTGATAATTAATATTGATTGATTGATCTAGTCGATGTTCAACTTGATTGGATTAGTGGGAATTAGACACCTCCTTGTTCCTCAAAACAATCACCATCCCTGAGACCTTAAGTGGTCAAAATCAATCAGATGAATCCTAGGATTGAGCGTTGCTTATGGGTCCTGGAGGTCCTAGCCTTGCAGGGTAGGTTGGGAGGGTATTTATTTTTATATTTAGTGTATGGTTGACCATTATTTATATTTTCTTCAGATGATTTTGTTGTGCTGAACTACGTCGCTATTTATGTTTATGTGTTGACCAAGTGTCGGTGTTATTTATGTTAATGTGTTGGCCTTGTGTCATTATTGATTTCATTGACCTGTCACTTGTAATGCTATTAATTTATGTTGTGACGAATCAAATTCCTAATGCGAAGAAAAAAAATATTTACCTTGTACATCACTATTGGTTATCGTAATTGAGAGACATTACATAAAGAATCAAGCATAATCATGCAAGAAAAATAAGAGAAAGTACTAGTGATAGGAGGGAACCTGATCTCAATCATTACACATATCCCCATGACAAAACATGTCAGCAAAGATCGAGTATCCATATCTTCAGTTGGATCCACTTTTTGGAATGCCACAAAAGATAGCGTCTGAAATCTGTGTCAATAGAATCTAGAGAAAGAATCAAGGATTAAAGAGATTGAGGAAAATATTCAATGGGTACAGGTGGATGAAGGAATCTTTAAGAGCTTCAAAACTATCACAAAGAAAATTAGAACTAAGCTATAGGAGGAATTGTTGGCACAGGGGCAAACCCAGGGTTCAACACTACAACAATGCACCAACAAAACCCTAACTACCGACCCTTTTGGCAACACCTGTAAAGAAGATAAAGTCTCACCTGAGGTAGAGGCAGGGGTGGTTGCAGGACTCAAATGTCGACAACCTTAGTTGGGACACAAATATGTGATTCTAACACTTAATAGAGCACTCAACAGTTAACATTCATCAATATCCAGTCTTAGTTACAGCGCAGTTAAACCCTAATTACCGAGTATCACAGTATTCATTTAGATCTAAGGTATTTAAGAATTAAGCATACATACATAAGTCAGATCTAACATACATCCATATTATTAAGCACTGAGCATCCACAGATCTATCTTTCATTCATCTATGTTAAAGCACTAAGAAAGTACACACATAAACGCATCAATACATCACACAAAGCATAGAAACACAACATGTACGTGGTTCACCCCCACCCTGGGGCTACATCCACCAAATCTTCTCTTATTTATTCTCTTTGGTAAAGTTTCTTACAAGCACATAGAATCCAAGTTCTACTCCGCATAATACAGGATATCTGTGCGCACTCCGCCTGATCCTCCTTCTTCTAGCTAGGGTACAGCACCAAGCCTTCACACGTTCTCTTATAGTTACTTGCACTAGCCTTGCAAGCCTCACACAATATGCACAAAGCTCTTACAACTCTTGATCACACAGATCCAACTCTAGTACTTAGCACACCATCCTACTAGGTCTCTCTCTTACACCTCCTAGCTACTTATTTATACATTAGAAAATAGGCCTAAACATGGGTAAACCCATGGGTCGACATACCATACCCATTACATAATCATGAATCCCAAAAAGGGCCCTAAAAGGGGCCAAGATCCCATGATCTCTGCTTCGTCTTGCGCTCCGCCTTTGACATCTTCTCGAAGTCCAAAAAATTAGGTCAAACATGACTAAGAATCCTCAAAACTTGGTTAAGGGCCAACAGGCCCCCAACACTCACCTATGACTCATCCCGTGTCCCTCCGATCTGATTAGTTCTTATTCAAAAGCCTCAATATTGGCTTGAGATGCTTTGACTTGTTGATGTGCCACAACCTCCTATTCAACAAACTCTTGAATGACTGCTTCGTTGAAAGGTCCCTCTAGGCGTTGTTTAGTTGCAGTGACGACTTGCTCCAGTTCTACTCCTCGGCCTTCGATCTCTATGAACAGTTGGTAAGCCTCATCCTATACAGGTTGGATCCTCTAAGTTACTTCCATAACTCTGCTCTAAATAGTGTGGACTTGCTGCTAGGTAGTGCGCTACTCTTTGGATTGCTTCATTCTTTCCACTACTAACAGGGGCTTTAACTGCACCTATATTATCTCTGCTTGCTTCTTCGCTTCTTGTAGTTGTGAGTCCAGTGCTTTCAATTATGGATTCTCAGTGAGTCGCTCATACGTCTCGGCATTGCAATCACTCAATTTCTTCCATTCCATAGCAAGGACTTTGATTCTTTCAACTGCGCTTCGAGCAATTGCTTCTCTTTGATCCCTTACATCCTGTAGGGTGTTGGGTATGGTGCAGAGCTCTAAGTCTATTATTCGTTGTTGTAGCGGTTGGATAGCTTTTGTGAGATGCTCTACTTAGTGCATGACTTGGTCTTCTACCTATGGTTATAATCCTGTCACAGAGTGGAGTGCTCTATTGACAACTTCTTTCACTTCGAGTTGCTCTGCGAGCAACTGTTATTTTTCTTGTTGCATATATACTTTCTCTTCTTCAAACTTTGCCTGGAGAGCAACCTTTTCCTGTTCTGCAACTCTGCGTTGTTCTACGATTACGCCTTGCACCTTCTTCATCTTGGTCACGGTGGCTTTGGATTTCTTCCAAGAAGAAGGTTTCAGGGGGGAAACCTTCCTCATATTTAGGGGATCAACCTTGTCTCTAGGCGGTGTTACTTCACCTTGCTTTTGTTCATCTCCTTTTCCATTTATCTCTTCTACTCCATCATCACCCCCTCGGTCAGGTGATACTGAAGCAGTATTTCCTAAGGCACTTCTTAAATCTTGGGCCTCTTCGGTCTTATTCATTTTGTTGGGTCTGGGTGTATCATGTTCTTTGTGCGTGGTATCTAGGCTGTCAGGGTTAGACATATCTGCAAGGTCTGTCAGAATAAGGAGATCTTCCAAACAGTCCTTAGTGATCTTCTCAAGGTCCTCTTCCATGAGTTTGTAGTACGACTGAAGTTGCTCCTTATGTTCATCGGCTCACGTTGTAAGGTAGATGAAGTGTCGATATGTGCAGAACTTCATAGGGGTCAGAACCTATGTAGGGTGTTCAGAGTCATGCGAGGTTCAGCTTCGATGGATCTCTTCAGCTAAAGGTAATATGTGTGAAAAATAGTGTTTGACTGTCACTGTTTGTTCATATCACTCGAGTACCAGAGTGTGGTTAACTTCGCAACAAGAGACTTCGAACGGTTCAATATTCGAGAAGTTTGCACCATACGACATATCCTAGGAAACAAAGGCGATGAGGATTAGGAGCCAGTTAAAGTGAAACTTGTAGCCCTGATCCTGTGCTTCACGACAGTCTAGTTCCAGCTAATTAACTAGGTACTTCACCCAGTTCATTTGTAGACCTTCCACGCATTTCCCTGCGAGGTCAATGACAAAGCCTGTGACCTGTGTAGGTTTGTTCTTCCTTACTAACTTTTTGGCTATTAAATGGAAGGCTAGGTGCATTGCGCCATTATGGATGGAGGCTACCTTGTAGCCTCATGTCCCCTTTTCAACATCGATGTATGTATCCTTGATCTTCTATGCTAGTGCGTGATTTGTGGATTTTCCTGGATAGAAATCTTGTGGGTCGGGTCCTTTCATACTTAATCCTGTGATTGTATGGATCACCATTGGATCAACTGTGATATGATGGTCTAGCCATAATTAGCCATCATGGTAACATGAAAGCAATAGCTTGACACAGGCATTGACTTCTTGGTGCCTTCCAAACTGTGGGATTTTTATTACGTTTAACAAGGTGGGATGCACGAGGTTCATCATCCACAGTTGGGGGATTATCTTTGAGTTCTTCCCCTTCGTTTTGGTAAAGTATTTATACGGGGCAAGCATACTATAGTTCTTGCGATATTTGAGGTTGAAGTCATTGAATTTCAATGTTGTGATCTTGTCCTACATGTATCCCCTTTGGGAGGTATGCAGTAACCATGGTGTACACGAAATCTCTTGGCACACTATCTCGACTCACCGTGTCGGCCAGAGGCGGGATGTAATCGGGAAATATGGTTGGGATTAGCTTCACATTTTCTAGGTCATCTCTATGTTTGGTTCTCTTTTCCACTGATGGTCGGGATGGTCTGGCTCCGCGAGTAGTCGATAGAGAGGCTTGCACTCCTCTCATCAATGATGCTTGTACACCCACATACATCACTCTTTCAGACATGACTCTCTCAGTCATGAGGTCGATGAGCACTTCCTTCATAGACTCTTCGAGTGCGCTAAGCTCTTCGGACATACACGCTCGTGGTTGAATATCTTGGGTTCGAAGAGTAACTAATCAATGCAACAGGATGGATGGCAATAGCGTGATGATCACTGTGAAAAATCAACTATTTTTCAAGGTTAGATAGTCACGATTGGAAAAAGTGCTCTCGTTGTGTGGCGTGATGGGATAAATAGATAACTTGGCAACATATCTCTAGCAACGGTTAAGAATCCTTCATTAACTCAATTTTGTTCGTTATAGCGCAGTCCCAACGGTTTGGTGGAGAAATTTCTGACCATAAATGCCTTTCTAACCATTCGATCCATCAGTCTAATGGTTATACTATTCCCCACAACTATATTTCTTCTCCATGGCGAAGTTCCATGTGACGCAGTTCTGATATCCTGACGAAGTTCAAATTTTGCAAATTTTCCTTCTGTGAAGTTACCTCTGTGTTAGAACCCTATATAATAGGGGAATCAGTTTCCTGAATAATATCTATCTATTTCAAGCGTTATGATTTTTCTCACGACTCATAAGTGAAGGCGGCAGAAAGCGCTCGACACTGACCAAGCACAAGATGAGTCCCCGCGCGTAAGCTTTCAAGCGAGTTTCGGTGTTTTTTTAGCAAAAAATTGTGAAGTGGTTTGAAATGGCAAAAGTTGACTCTTGGGGGTAAATGCCAAGTTGGGTTTATTAGCCTAATTTGGGTTTTTATAATCTATGTTTGGTGAATTTAGCAAAAAATTGGCCCCTCGGCCTTTGCCTTTATGCAGAGTTTTATGAAAAAATTGACAAATATTTTTCCAAAAAATAATATTGGTCTAGGGCCAACCTCCGAATGCTCAACACCAAGGATAAGCACCATTTCATGCACCAATAGCAAACACACAAGCCAGAGCCAACACCAAACTCTAAAGCCCAAGCCTCAGGCTCACTTCATCGACACAACATGTGACTGTTGGCTCATTTAAACGCCCAAAGCTCAGTTTACCACGTAAATGTGGGATATTGCACGCAGAAGCTAAAAATATATAAAACACAGCTTTTCAACCCCATGCCAGATGTTCGAACCAGATTCAAGGTGTCCAACGCAGAGAAGCACACATGCATAGAAGGTTATGAGGTGTCTGAGGGATGTACCAGCAAATCGTGGTATTACAAAATCCGTGGAACAAATTACAAGTCCCCGCATTGTATACCCATTGATCTCTTAGACCGCCTATCTACAATTCTTGATGAAAATAAAGTGCGGGTTGATTTGCCAAAACCTCCTATTGGTGAAGGGCGTTCTTATCAAGCTGATCGCAAAGAGCTACGCCCGACCTTGTTATGGTCTATTGAATCTGGTTGGACTGTCCCTTTGTGTGAGAATAAAGGAAATTTCAGGCTTGTGTACATCTAAGCATACCCTTGAAGATTGATACTGGGTGAAGTTTGCATCTAAATATTCCAGCCCCGGATCCTCCTTCAGAAGGACTTGCATAATTAAAGCCTCGTCATGGAGAAGAGCTTAAGAAGCTTCATAATAACCCTAGTTATGATGATAATCTTTTGGATATTATTCAGAGGAAAGATATGTCATATAGATTTGATCATCTTCCTGGCACTCACAATAATCTCAATGATTCTATTCAGCTACTTTGTGAAACTGATGGTGGCAAGCAATGTGCAAGTGAAGTAGGAGTAAATCTAAGAGTTGGTAGAACTAAAAATCATCCAGAAGTCACAGTAAACAGTGAACATATTTCAAGAAATTCTTTGCACAACAGTTATGGTGTAGCAAGGGATGAGCCCAAAGACGTTGGCAATTATAGTCAGTCTTACAATTTAGGTGTTTCACATCAAGAATGTTATCTGGTTGGAGAAAAATTGGACCTACAGAATGGAAACCACAATTTAGACGATGATGCTAAGGTTAGTGGCAAACAGGGAACCCGACTACAACAGTTTGATCCACATATTTAGATAACAGTTACACAAGTGGAAAATCATGTTTAGACAGATGTGGCAGAGCATCATTTTTTTGAGGCATCATTTCAAACGCAGCTGGAAATCAAGGGCATGTGGTAGTAATTTAATAACTGAAGATCATATCTAGATCCTCATATCAACCAATTATCCATCTTTTTAGGCGCATATCATCATCAGGTGGCGAATCTATTCAATGTTTTGGATATTAGCAGAACACAAGTGGCATTTTCCAGTAGGGCATTCAAATTACAGTTGAGCAATCACAGGAGGAAAGCCAACAAGAAAAATATCATCGCCAGATGTCGAGGCAACAGTTACAATTGTAAATTTCCCTTTAATTTGTTGTTTGATTCGTTTTAGGTGACAATTGACATGTGTAAATCTTGGTAACTATTTTCTATTTTTAGAAAGAAAAGTTATGAGCTCGAGTAGGGGAAGGACTGATGTTCAAGGATAAATTCGTGAGTGCGGACACATACCAATTTCCCCAGATCCACCTGGATCTGGAACAAACTGTGACAGAATACTACTCTTTCCCTAGTTCTAAAGTATTGAATGGACAAGAGAAGAAGGATGATGTACTTACTTTATGAAAGCTCTCCTTATCTCTGTTGATCCTCACTCTGCTACGATGCTCTTGCGTCGTTCAATCACAACAACACAAACCAATCACAGCAAAGAAATTAATATATTCAAAACTCTAGACTATACATGTTATCAAGGAATCATGTAATAAGATGATATCATCATTATGGGAAAGGGACATATTCATGTATTATATTAACTGAAAGAGAAACATACAACCTGAGCCTTGATGTCGTAGATTCCCTTTCAACGGCTTCTAGCTTTGACAC
>JASDQU010353564.1:939-12084 GCA_032191745.1 Picea mariana
ATAGGCCTTGTTTTCTAATAATGGCCTTCATTACATCAAAATACATAGTATTCTATCTACTTTAGGGGTTAGGGAGGTTATAACCCTAACATGCCATCCCTCTTAAATAATTCCCTTGTTGTCAAGTTTTGAGATGTGGAAATTTTGACAGAATGGTGGTTGGACCCCATGTGACATCCTAGAGTTGTGTATCCTTCCACTATATTAAAAATTCTTGAAGTGTGCATTGGTGGAGATGATGCTCGAGTTGGTCAAGGTTGGCTTATGGCTGCAACCGAATTTAACCTTCTTCATCCGATTCAAGAAAACTTGTTTGAACTTGGCACTTGAATCCAATCACTTTGTTTAAGTGTGATTCATGAAAAAATGGATGGATCTTAGAGTGGCTTGGAAGTACTAACTTGTAATTCATTATCACAATGCACTTGATGAACGCATATGGGCCACAAAAATTTGGAGAAATCTTTTGGTGGTGGTATGCTTTGAGGGAAGTTTTATTATATGGTTGTAGATGAAGAAACACTTGATCCCCTTTAGAAAAATGGCATTTAGAGCGATTTTGATCATCATATTGCTTCACTTGATTCTAAGCCATGAACAAATTATCTTTAAGAGTGCATAAAATATCAACCTCAAATTGAAAGGTTTTTTCAACTTCCTGTACCATGGAAATACCTAGTAGGTAAGATAATATTGATGGGGGATTTTGACGCTAGAATTCCTTAAATATATTCATGCAAGCGCCACCATGATAAGTTGTATTGTACCACCAACTAGTGTGCATTTAGTAAGGGGTAACCACTGAATCCATTGAGAGAATTGTTCGGGCGCGAAGCACCTCAAATAGGCTTCCAAGAACTTGTTGACAACTTCTATTGGACCATTAGTGTGGGGATGATAGGTGGTGATAAGATGCAATTGGGTTCCCTAGATCCTAAATAATTGTTTCTATAAGTTACTAGTGAAAGTCATATCATCGTTTGAAACAATAGATTGTGACATACCATGTAATTTGAAGACATTTTCCATGAAAATTTGAGCCACTATGGAATGTTTAAAGGGGTGTTGGAGGGAAAAAATGAGCATATTTGGAAATTCTATCAACCAAGGAAAAAATAATTTTTATGGGTCATCATAAAAAAAGGAAAGGAAAAATGTTGTAAAGAGAGTTGAAAGATGCGATTCATGATAATTTGGAAGATTGTTTATGCATTACACGGGCGGAAGGGAATGACCAAGAAATCATTGTGGTCTTCGTGAGTACAAAAGGAAGTATTGGGGAATATTAGCCTCCTTCATACGAATTTGGATATAGACAAAACAAAGATCAATATTGGTAAAAAATGAGCACCAATAAGTTCATCCAAAATATCATTAATGACTGGAATGGAAAATTTATCCTTGATGGTGATTTTTTTGAGAGCATGAAAATCAAGGCACATGTGCCAAGTGCCTTATTCTTTTTTATGATCTGGATTATTTTGGGAAAGAAATAAAGGCAAAGATATAACAATGACATACACAAAAATATTGAAAGAAACACAAAGATACAGTAATACACAATTTCTATTAATGAAAGAAATGTACAAAAAGTGTAAAAATAAAGAGTGAATGAACTCACTAAAATAGTGGTGGCTTATCTTTGAGAAGAGATGTGAGGGTTGTGCTCATTCACAAGAAGATATTTTTACAATGAGGCTCCAAAGGAATTTTTAACATAAAGATAAAACCCTAAACATCCAAAACCCTAACCCCGGGAGATGAAGTGCCAAAAGGTTTGTGGGCCCCGATGGTGGTAGTTGATAGGTCAACTTCCCAAGGGTGTAACTTTTGCATACGATATTTTATTGGGGTCCACAATAGCTTGTTGGAAAGGTATAGACGAGAAGAACACATTAAAACTAGTACTAAGAAAATCTTGGGCACATAAATGTCAATAAAACGCCGTTTAAGGCCTCAAAACGACCCCCGAATTTTGGGACCTGAAAAATCATAGAAAAATTGCCAAAGGTGGAAGATTTTATTTCGATCTAGTGGAATAGGTGGGTGGACACCGATATCTACATGGATCATTACTCCCCCTTAGGAAGAAACTATCTCCATTGCGTCAAGTTCCCAGGGCGGCTTTTTCTAAATCTCAACGTTGGTGAGTTGTTTTCCTTGCTAAATAAGATGTCCTTCTTAGCTTGTTGAAGATTGTTATGAACCTATTGTTGGAGGAGTTGGAACCATTCAACCAAAATAGTTACACAATCTTCCTAAGTGTGGGAGGACTTTGTTAGTGAAGATGTAGCATGAAGAGATATATCAGTGGGGGATAATGGTTGGAACCCCAATCATGCCTGTAAAGGGTCATGGCCAATAGAGCTATGAAGGGTTTTATTATGACTTTGCTTGATTGGGAAGTGTGGAGGCACCCCCATAGGTGAAGTAAGAACATCTTTGTTCTCTTCTCCAATCTTTTCGATCTTCTTCTACTATATAGAAAGGTATTGGGCTGATGCTACAATGGTTACAAGGTCCTTCTATTCCCCTTCTAACCAGATCATGAAGAAGCTAAAATTTGTCATATGAGAGACTACTTTGCAACATTGTTCTGTCAGGACAATAGTCGGAACTACCTTTGGTATTCTGTAGAGTTGTCCCCCCAGGGTAACAATGACACTACAGGGTCAAGACTCATAAACAACATGATTCTTCAACATATATGGTTTTCCTAACAGAACATCATAGACTTTCAATGGAGCAAGATCACACAGTACCTTATCCTTGAAGGGCTTGATGTCGTAGGAAATGAAACACTACTATCTAATGCAGATATCTCAACCATGACAAAGCCACTCTATGTTGTATGGATGCATGTGTGGTGTTGTTTTCATATCCAACTACATGACGAAATCTGTTGAGATGATATTTTTTTGGCTTCTACTATCAACAATGAATTGTAGTGGTGTCCCCTTCACCCACATATTTGAATGGAAGAGGTACTCCCCCTCCTCAAGGTAATATTGTTCTATGACGACATCCATAAAATATTACCAAGTGGGTTCCACCTCAAACATTTCAAAATCCTCCATGGAACGTTTTTCACAGTAAGTCCCCCACCAATTTTTGACATGGGGAGCAGCCTTTAGATGCGTGAAGGTGATATTTTCCCTATCAAAAAAATTATGGAAAGAGAAATAAACTTTTAGCATATTTAACCACTTATCCAAAGCATATTCATTTATCTGATCTTCAAACACAAGAATATCAAAATTAACTTGTACCATGAAGGGGGCGGTGCTTCCGAAGTGACTGCTTGATGAAGATGCATATGTTGTTGTCGACAGTCGTCGAAGGATTTGGTAAAAATTCTCCATCATTTTGTCCCTCTTTCATGTGAGGGATTCCTCGAGAAACATATGAATAGAATCTCCTTCTACCTTGTCTCTCTTTTATTCCCCCATGGGAGGCCGCTTGGGCTGGTGACAGCGGCTATCCTCAAGAGAAGCTAGCTTGAGACCCAAATCTCTATACCCTGACCTTGTTTGGGACATGCACTAAGAAACGATAAGGAGCAACCTACTTTGATACCACTCATGCAAATTATTTTGGGAACAAAATGAAGGCATAGGTATAACAATGAAATACTCATAAATATTACAACAAACACATATATATAGTAATATACAATTCATATCAATGAAAGAAATGTATAGAAACTATAATACAGAGTGAATGAACTCATTAAAATGGTGGCAACCTATCTCAGAAAAGAGATGTGACGACTATTCTCAATCATAAGTAGATGTGTTTACAATGAGGCTCCAAAGGCCTTTTAAACATAAATATAAAACCCTAAACATCCAAAACCCTAACCCCAAGAGATGAAGCACCAAAAGGCTTGTGAGCCTCGATGGGGGTAGTTGATACGTCAACTTCTCGAGGGCGTAACTTTTGCATACGATCTCCATTTGGGGTGAAAAATATCTCATTGGAAAGGTCTAGACAAGGAGAACACATACCGATCGGGCCCAAGTCAAATCCTTTGGATATTATCTAGGTTCCGTAATCTCAAAAAAAATCGTTTAGGGAATCAAAACGACCTAAGAATCTTGAGACCTGAAAAATCGTAGAAAAACTACAAAGGTGAAAAACTGTATTTCGAGCCAATGGAATAGGTAGGTGCCAACTTATATCCACCTTGATCATTTTAGTACCATGACAATGAGAGATAAATAAGGGTTGGTACTAGGGAGGATAACACCAGTGGCTAACAATTCTTGAACAATTCTTTCAATCTCATTTTTTTGAGTGAATGGGTGGTGATAAGGGTGAATGTTTGGTGGGCGACTACTACGTATTAGTGGAATGGAATAATCATGGCCATCGTGGAAAGGTGGGAGGCCTTGGGGTGTTTCAAAAAATGAGTGATGTTTTGATACGATAAGTTGCATTTCAAGAAGAATGTTTTGAAAAGAATTCTCAAAGGCTTGAATAGCATGGAACTAGGAAATAAAACTAGAGGTGGCCCTTTTTGAGGAGTTTTTACATACAGTGTAAAATGGAAATCTCGGGAAAACATTCTCGGTGCCTTGGAAAGTGTACTGATTCCTAGCCTAATAGAAGGTCATGTATAAGTCCTTTAAATCCATGGTGATGGAGTTTACATAGTGTAACCATTAAGTACCCAGAACAATGTCAAAACCCCCCATTTCAATGGAAAAGATGTGGGATTTCAAAGAATAATCACCAATTCCAAGGCACACATTTTCACAATGACCCCTACATGTCATGGAACCTTCATTAGCAATCATGATATGAAAGTTCTTGATTGAATGGATATAAAAATGGGTCTCTTGAGAAACTCCATGGTGAATAAAGTTATCGGTGTTGCCACTGTCGATGAGGATAACGAAATTAGGATGCCTGATATAGATAATTAATTTAAGAGTTTCAGAAGTTGAAATACTAATTGGAGTATGCAGAGAGATTAAGATTCCACATCGGGTTGATCTGAGTGAGGATTATTATAATTTGGTTGAGACAATGATTTTGGAGGTGAAGCATCACCATCATCTTCATAAATGTCCTCATAAATGGCCATAAAAAGTTTCTCCTCCTCACATTTGTGCCATGAAAAGTATTTTTCATCAAAATTGTAGCAAAGGCATTTAAGTTGTTGTTTGATTAATTCTTCCCATGTTAATTTTTGGATATTGAGACGAGGGAAGAGAAGAGCAAGATTGGTGGGGCCGAGATGTGGAATAAATGATGTTATTTTATTTGATTAGCTACCACCTATTGTGCTTCCTTGTCTTTGTGAGTGGCTTCAAGCCATGTCTTAGGGAGATCCATTAAGTAATTTGTGGAAGAAGGTATCTGACAGTCCTTTGGTGTGACACATTAGTTGTTGAAAAGAAGTGATGTAGTCTTCAACCATACTTGATTTTTTAAGTTTGGTTAAATGACCAAGTTGATGAGTGTTTGTGTCAAAACGTTCATAAAGATCGGAAAAAAATGATTTTAAGCAATATAACCTTCATGGGGATTCTTATGCCATTTCCACCATTCCCGACACTCTATATCTAAATAGAGGATACCAACATGAAGTGTCATTAAGTCATCGATGATGCCATGCAATAATAAATAGTGTTCTATTTGAGTGACCTAGCCAGTAGGGTCAGAGCTATCAAATTTATTTGCATCCACTCTAGGAAGGTGTAGGTCACAAAAAAAGTAGTTAGAATGAATCTCTATGGAATGGGATGATTCAACTCCCTCATGGTGTAAAAATGTTCTAGGGAGTTAGGGCCCCTAGTTTTATTAGGAATTGATGACATGGTTTACATTTAGGTAGGGAGGTTGTTGAGGCTAGCTAGCTTGGAATTAATGGTAGAAAGTTGGGAATTAATTGTAGTAAAATTTTTATCGGTATGAACTTGAGCTTCTTTGAATTGGGTATGTGCAGTTGGCATAAAATTCTTCCAAGGAAGAAATTCACTTGCCATATTCTAGTTTTGGGTTTTCATATGGGGAGGGTTCACAAGTAAGAGGAATTTATGAGAAGTAGAAGGGGGTGCATGGGTCCACACAAAAAGGATTACTGGAGAGTTGTATGAATTCGATTAATGTTTCTTTTTGGATCAAGGGAGATATGAAAGAAGTAATAGGGTGGGTGGGTCCACACAAAAAAAATCTTATGAAAGAGTGGTACCACCTCAATTAGTGCAAAGCGAGGAATCTATTGAGATGGGTCCCAAATAAGCATGTTGGTGAGACCAATTTATAGTCTCTCTTTAACCTATCATATAAGAATAAAAATCTATTATAGTTCAATCTCTTTAAACTATTGGTCGATCTGTGTTATGCACTCTCTTTAAAATAATAAGAATATAAACCTATTATATTTCAATCTCTTTACCTTTTATAGATTATGACATGATAAGTAACATTTGCACGATAAAAGGTAATTAAGGAAACTCCATGCCTATCCATGGGAACTTTCATGCAATAAATTCAATACAATAAAAAATGACTTGTGGAGGGAAAATATTTTTGTTAGTAATGCGTCATGAAATTTAGAATCAATTAATGGTATCATCGAAACCTCATGCTATTGTGCTTAATAAAGGTCCCCCAAATTTGGAAAAATGGAAACTATAATAAAAATTTATGCTACTTCAATCCTTTGAGACACATAATGAAATTTGACAATCCAATAGAGTTCCTTTTCCTCTTCCTCATCTCAGCACCAAGGACCCAATTTGTTTTGTAGATTGTAATGCATTTGCTTTAGTCTAATTTTTCAAAGTTTTATGTAGAAGAGAATTGCTATAGTGATAGCAATCAGATAACCAAATTGTTAGCTAAGATAATGTAAGAAACTTAAAATTCAGGTTATCTAGGAATGAAAGTGAAAATTGAATTTGAACTTGTGTTGGAGCTCAACAATAAGACTTTGAAGTTGTTAGCAAATAACATGTTTTATAAAATAAATTTAAGCATTATAAAAAAAAATCATTTTGTTTAACCTATGTAGAAAATTGGATAAAAAGAAAATATTTGTAATCTAAGGCTAACTAATTGATGGTCATGGAATGATATAGTTTTTTTCCAAAGGAAAAAAGTGTAACTTTTATTAAAAGAAATAAAAATTACATTCTGAATAATGCGTGCAGAGAGAATGCATTTAGTATAAAAACCTTTCAACCCCAGGAGGAAGAAAGATGCTATAAAAATGGCCCTCTAAATGCAGCCTCAGAAATAAAGAAGTCCATAAAGAAAATAACCACCAATCTCATCCAAGAAGAAACTGCAGAGGCAGACTAGAGAGAACCTAGACGGACCAGGCCAGAGTGGAAAACAAACCCCTCAAGATCCAGATTGGGAGGGACATCGAAACAAAAGGACCTACAACCACGAAAGAGAAATCCAGAAACTGCACACCCTAAGCGGACCTCAAAGTGCTGATTGAGACAAAAAATCAACACCACACGCCTGAAGAGAAAGGACCTCAAAGATTTGACTTAAACACCGAAAAAGAAGCAGAACCCCAATAACCACTCCATAGAAAACCAGATCTAGAGGGGAAACTCAGGGACCCCTAGCCACCAAGCCACCGCGAAAAACCCTGAATTTGCATCAAGCCCTGAATGAACCAACATGGATGGATTGGCTAGATCCAACCCATAAGAAACTTCCAGAAAAAAAACTTTGTGTGGACTAAAGGCTGAAAAAGCAGAAGACTAAAACCCCATAGATGAAACTAAATAGGAAACACCCCAGATCTAAAACTTAAACAAGAGGATAAACCACAAAGAACCAGATGACATGCCCATAAGTAGATCATCATACCAAGAGAA
The DNA here is from genome assembly GCA_032191745.1 of Picea mariana. Taxonomy (NCBI): domain Eukaryota; kingdom Viridiplantae; phylum Streptophyta; class Pinopsida; order Pinales; family Pinaceae; genus Picea; species Picea mariana. The sequence continues at coordinate 8,787 of JASDQU010353564.1, forward strand.
AAGCATCCAAGCAAAGGGCGCACGATCACCAAGCATCCCACTGATTGAGAAAAAGAAAGTCAAACTGTCCGAGAGGAAAAACGGCCATGAACTGGGCACAAGGGAAGAGATGAAAAAGCCACATACTCCAAAGTGCAAGCACAAGATTTGAAACCGAGACTCAGATCCAGCACCACCTTGACCACCGAGAAGAAGACGAGCTGCAAAATATATTAATGGAAGACACAACGGAAAAATAAACCATGGCTTTGTGGCTAGGGTTTCCCTAACCACAGAACCAAAACCCTCTTAACGTTCCTTAATTACTTCTTTACTTCTTGAGTTCAATCAATAATTAAATAACTTAATTTGTATTAAATAATTAAAAAAAAAATGAATTAATAGTTAATCTCTAACCTGTTGTGAATCATTAAATATTTAAACTACTCCCAACAACATATAACATAATGGTATTAAATACTTTAAAAATCTATACAATAATTAATTAAATAATAACAACATAATTGTACTAAATACTTTAAAAATATATACAATAATTAATTAAATAATAACAACATAATTACACTAAATACTTTAAAAATATATAAATAATTAATTAAATAATATAGAAGTATTATATAATCATCACAAAGACATAGACATATTATATGATAATCACACACATTATATATGACATCATTAAAATGTCCTTATTAATTACCCATTATAAGTCCTCTTAAATTAAGGATTGCTCATGAATAATGGATCTTAGATTAATTAAAGAATGCTCATGGAAACAATAAACGAGGAGTACTAATGAAATGATTAATTATATACTAAATAGTTTATTAAAAATAATGGAATGAGGATCAATAATGGAGTAATTAGTTATATAATAATGTAGTGATTAATTATATATTAAATAGTTTAATGAGAAATTTAAGTGAAAGTCATAAAAGAAGATTAATAATGAACTGATTAATTATAGATCAAATAGTTTATTAGAAATAATGGAACGAGGATCAATAATAGAATAATTGATTATATAATAATGGAGTGGTTAATTATATATTAAATAATTTAATGAGAAATTTAAGTGAATGTTAATTTAGTAAATGCTCTCATCCATTAATGTGTGATTAGATAGTAGAGTTACACCTTGGATAGTAGAGTCACACCTCATGACATAAATATGACACAAACTTATACTTTTATTGCGAGTGGTCTTTTTCCAAGAAGAAAATTTTTCTCAAATTTATATAAGTGATAAATTCTTTTACAAAGACTAGAGTCACTCATCAGAAAAGACGAGAGCATTGCTGGCCCATCGCTGTCCAATACATAACAGTCCAGATGGAAACTGGAAAAAGAAATCAAGCCGAAAGCAGCTTTTAAAAGACGAGAGCAGTGCTGGCCCATCGCAGTCCAATACATAACAGTCCCCAATGGTATCTGGAAGAAGAAGTCAAGCCGCTACCAGCATTGACAAGAGGCGAAGAATGAGAGGGAAATAGGACAGAAATTAACCAAGCTTTCCTTGAACGGCTAGAAAAGAGCATTATGACTCGAAATATTGATTATGGTGATGGGGCTGTCTATACCATAATCACAATGGTAAATCGATAGTTGCCCAGCCACCTAACTAAGCGCCCGTTTGGAAAGTGCATCCGCCTCGGAATTGTGACATCTAGGAATGTGAAGGAATTTAACGTCGTTGAAGGAGTTGGCCAACGCCCGTGTTTGTTGCTTCCAACCTTCGATGTGAATAGAGTGAAGATTTCACTTAAGGTTAATCCATTCAATAACTACTCTCGAGTCTCCGAGAACCAGCAAGTGATTTAGAGACCAGCTGGTAGCAAGAAAGAGAGATGCCCACAAGCCTAAAAGCTCTGCTTTGGTGTTGGATCCGTCACCACAGTTCAAAAACCACTTGGTGACCCTAGAAGGATGAGTCTTGAGTGTGCCTCCAGCCCCGCAACAATTTCCATTAGCAAGTGTTGCGCCATCAAAGAAAATTAAAGTGGACCCAGGCTCCAGCGAGTAATCGACATATTTAATATGAAAGTCTTTGATAGAAGACGACTGCCATTGAAAAGAGGACAAAACTCGGAGGAGGACCGCAAAGCAGGAGGGAGGACGACCTTCAAACAGCACCTGGTTGCACTCTAGCCAGATCTTCCAACAAACGTGAGCCATCAAAGGGTGCGGGGCTGATCCGTCAGAAAGCCAAGAAGCTACACAATCGGAGAAGGTTTCGCCGTTCCAGACTACCCATAGAGAGAAATTCCGAGATATCAAGTTTCAACAATTAATTGAGAATGAACACTGAGTCATAAGGTGATCGAGGTCTTTGGAGTTTTGTTTGCAAAGGAGGCAGATTCCGGGCCCCTGCCAGTCGCGCCTACGGAGCACCTCCCAGGTGAGCACCCGATCCTTAACACACAGCCAAAAGAAAAGTTTGTTCTTGAGTGGTAAGGACCACTGCCAGATCTTCAGAAGCCAAGGCGACTCAACAACAATGTTCTGTGTATGAAGGAGGGCCTCGTATACATTCTTGACTGTGAGGATACCCGAGGCATCACCTTCGGCCCACAAGAGAGAGTCACGCTCGTTGCTTAGTGAGATACCTGCCGATTGTAATGCCAAGGTGAATGCGTCCCATTCCTTGTCTAGAGGATCTTGTAGCTGAAGAGAAATTCTATGAAGCCAACGATCGGGAAGGAGAGGGGTGCCAGCGACCACTTTTAATTGTGCTAGGAAAAGGAAATTTTGAGAAGAAAGTTGTGTTCTGAGATGTGAAGAAAGGAGAGAATGGTTTTCCAATCCCAGAATTTTATCTCTCCCAAGAGATATCTCAGTCCCAGCACCGGGCTTCCAACGAAGCCAGTGTAATATCACTGGTGAGGCAGATAGAAGACCCCTCCAGAAAGGTGAAGCCCTTCTCAGTGCAAGTGATGGCTTCCGAAGCCAATGGAGGAGAGGAAGGGATCCAAGTTATTTGTCGATGATGACTCTGTTCCAAATGCTGTCATGAGAGACAACACGCCAGAATGAACAAGCCAGGAGCGCCGAGTTGAAGAAAGAAAGATTTTTGAGCCCCCAGCCCCCTGACTTTCGAGGCCTAGCCAGTGACTGCCAGCTGTTACACATTATTTTTGTCATCCCTATGATCGTTAATGATGTAAACCTATCTGTTGCCTTCAGAGGGGTCAAAGTGGCCTGAGTTCCTAAAAGAGAAGGGAGAAGAACTTTTCCTGAGAAAAGAAGTTGCATTTTCCTATGTAAAAACCTTATAAAAATGGATGTTCGCAGGTTGCTA
>JASDQU010353565.1:1874-12121 GCA_032191745.1 Picea mariana
GTTTGGCGGGTTTAATAAATATTCAGTTCCTAATCATTGTTTCATGTGCACACACCCTTTTGCAATTAGAAATTAGCAAGTGTTAATTTCAAACATCATGGAATGTCATTTGTGCGTCGTCGGGTTGGTCCATTCACGAAAACTTGAATCCTCGCTTCCGAAAATGAGTCCGCCCGACCATTTCCCTATTCCATACTTGGCCACTTTCCTAGAATTCTGCAAATATACAAACCGGCCATTGAACTGCCCCATCATGCTCTCTTCCATTTTACATGTTTTGCAGTAAAAAAAATCGATACATAAAATTTGACCGTGGGACACTCGCCTTTCCTGAGTATCCCCCATAACCCTACTTTGAATCTCGTCTGACCACTTTTTAGACCTTGCCATTTGTCCCTTTCTCTCCCTCGTCTCCCCGACCTTGGTACTTGTCTATAATAAAGAAATGTTTATATATATATATATATATATAGTACATTTTGCACTGAAAACTTCTGAGACATACAATTTGACCGTCAAGTCCTCACGTCTCCTGTGGAACTATTGTCACCCCATTTTGAAGTGCGCCTGTCTGCTTTCCATACTTCGCCATTTCTTCGAATTTCTTCCATGGATCGTCGAGTTGGTGGGTTCAAGAAATGCCCAATTCCTAATTGTTGTTTCCTGTGCCCGTGCCCTTTTGCAATTAGAAATTACAATTTATATATAAGATCTTATTTCTAGGTATGCAATTAGCAAACGTCAATTCTACACCAGGATTTGAGGAAATATTATATTATCCCTTCCGAGTGTTAATTTCAAACATCATGGAATGTCGGTTGCACGTCATCGAGTTGGTCCATTCACGATATCTTCAATATTTGATTCCAAAAATGATTCCGATCGACCGTTTCCCATTGTCATACTTATCCACTTTCCCATAATTCCTCAAATATACAAATCGACCGTTGAACTGCCCCATCATGCTCTCTTTCGTTTTACACATTTTGCAGTCAAAAATTTTGATACATAAAATTTAACCGTGGAACACTCGCCTCTCCTGAGTATCCTCCATAACCCTATTTTGAATCCTGTCCGATTGCTTTTCAGACGTTTCCATTCATTCCTTGCTCCCCCCCCATCTCTGTGACCTTCACACTTGTCTATAATAAAAAAAAAAATTGTTTTAATATATATATATATACATACATACATATCTCATTTCTAAATATGCAATTACTAACATTTAATTCTAATAGCTCATCGTGCATGAACCGTATAGATTGTCATTCATGGGTGAAAGGCTCGAGGAGATCTCCTATTAATATGCATTAAACCAAGATTTGCGGGGGGTTATATTATCCCTTCCGAGTGTTGATTTTGAAATCATGAAATGTTGTTCGCACGTCGTTGACTTGGCACGTTCATGAAAACTCCAATATTTAATTGCTCTTCGTCGTACCCGCCACCTTCGCATTTCTAAATATACAATAAGTAATCTTTACTGCTATCAGTTCATCATGCACCACCCATACAGATTTTCATTAATCAACGAAAGGCTCAAGGATATTTCCCATTCATAAGAATTTAACCAAGATTTTGCAGAGAGTTACATTATCGGCTCAAACTGTTCATTTCAACCATTGTCTGAAGCAAACTAACATTCTCATAAACCTATGGCATAAGCTCGATAACAGTTCTGTGTAGATACAAAGAACATCTTCGGGCGCGAGGACCATAACTTCCAGTGGTCCAGGGAATATTCTTATTACTCAATCCCTGCCACCCAAAACCAAGTAATTTGGACCTTTGGGATTTCTCATGCAGGCTGTGTCCCTGAAGTTTTTGACTATAAGGACCTGGTCTCTTAGTGCGCCGATAAATTTATTTCACACAAAATAATTATTCCACTGCGGGACTACTCTTCTATTTCTTTTTCACCTCATGTCTTCCACCAGACGTTAAGATTGTCGAAGCCAACATTGATGTTTAGAGGAGAAGATTGCAAACAATTCCTAGCAAATCATAATAACGGGTTGGACCTCTTTCCCCATTTATTGGAAGACCTGATTGTATTTTCTGAAGATATCACAAGCTTGTAGGTTAGTTCATTTGGAGATCCATTCTACGAAATTGCCTCGATGTTTAAAATAATAACGGGACATGAGTCCACAACAACTATTTTCTAGACGACTCTTTATATTTTGTATTTCACAATCAAGGAACAAGACATTTTTGATTGGGGCAAGTTAATTTCCCATGAAATCTATTCCCAATTATCAAGCTTCAAAAGGGAAAATAAATTTTATATGTCTTCCTACTTAGTTTTTGTGATAGCACATTGCTGTTAGTTTCCAGAACTGTCTCTGTCCAAGAATGTCAACTGGGAATTTGACCCAGTAACATTCTGTTACCAAGCCTTATGGAAGCACAAAGCTTCCCACTCTTTTTATGAGGTTTTTAATGGCTTCATGTCTGATTTCAAAGTTTTGTTGTTAGGATAAGATGCACCCCGCATATCTGAACAGGCAACCAATTTTTTGGAGAGGAAGGGGACAGTTGAACATTTGGATAATTACATTGTGATAAGAATTTTTGGCTCCACGGAAAAACTTGCTCTCCTTCCATGTCACATTACAGACAAAATGTTTGTTGCAAAAGTAGAACGGAAATACAACTACTGGTTGCATCTATTGCAAAAGAAGAGAAAAAAACAGTTCATTCCTTTGCCTTGGAAAGTTGGGGACTTCGTGTTGAAAAACGTCAACAAAATTAACGAATCTGCAGTGCATTCTAGCAACTTCAACTTGAGATATGCTGAAAGCCTAAGAGGGTTCGACCTCGATAATATTTTTCGACAACATTTACAAAAAATTGGCCTCGACGATTTCTTTTTCAAAAGACACATGTCTAAAAACAGAGACACTGGGCGCAACACTCCTGCTTCTGATGCCAATGACCTAGACACGCTGCAAAGCAACACAAAATTGTATAAGCAACAGGTGAAAGGCCCTGGTGACAAGAGTGTTCAATTGACGAATAACACTCCAAAAAGTATGACATCTCGGTTGGCTACATGCTTTTGTTGCCTAACAGGATTTGTTTCCCCCATAACTGACGTCACATAAAACAACTCCCTCGACCTTGAATTGGGCCTGAAACACATTTCTAAGTTGTCTCGGATGTCAATGGTCAGGAACATTACAAGGAAGGCACCTTAAACCCCGATTTTTCATACTATCATTACAAATTTGACAGGGATTGCCTCTTTGATGCATTTAAGATGAATCCTTTGTGTTCCAAAGCATTGTTTTTGATAGCCAGTCCAAAAAATTGATCATTGAAAAAAAAGATGTAAAAAATAAGAAAGGAAAATCTTGTTCAGAGTTTTCCCTTGCCAACATGTGGTTGTCCCAAAATTTTCAAATTCCCATAGCGAGTGGAGATGCACTTCATTATTCCATTGGAGGCATAGAGGCTGAGAATGCTAGACTGAAGGACTGGATCAAGAAATTGGAAGAGTCTTTGATTCCTATGTCATTTCTTGCCAATCCTTTGGCAATAGCCATGCCTTCCAACCCTGCAGCTAACTTGAAAGGATCCTCTAGCCTCCTCGCATCTTGTAGAGGATATGTGGAGAATAATATCAAGAAAATAATGGAACTGGTTACTGAGGCATGGGAAACATCACAAACCATCACTTCCCTTGGAACCAAGACACATAGTTTGCTCGAACATTTGCAGGCAGAGTTAAAAGATGAAGAACATTTCTATTGAAACACGGTCCTTCCTTTTGGCACCATTGTCAACAACATGACAGAAACAAAAAGAAGACAACAAGATCTTCCATCCAAAAACTAGATCGGTCAATCAAATGCATGCTGGAAAGAAAAAGTGAAGAACTTGCATCTCATTGTCCAGTCATGTGAACAAGCCATATCAAAGAAAGAAAAATTATTCACAAGGCTGTCAAGAATAAACTTCTAAGACCCCAACTTAATCGTCAAATCCTTTCCCTAACTAGGAAAGACTTCGATAAACAGGTTAATATGTTTAAGGCATTGTCTTTGGAAAATTTTTACAGCATCCTTGAATATGATCAAGATCACATCGACAACTGGCTAGTCGACTATTCAATTCAAAATGAGGAAACTCATTAGGCTTTGTGTAATGTTTCTATCGACTTCCAGGAATTAGAAAATGAACTTTTCAACATAAAAATATGGAATGAGATCAACGTTGCCCCAATGAGAAGCTACACTGAAGAATGGCTCAAAAGAGAATTGAAGCAGGCCGCAGACAAAAGGCAACAGGCAGTTGCCATGATTCCAGGATCCGTCGACGACATCAATGAAATGACAGCCGTGAGCAAATAGAAAAAGGGCTCATATGTACCATCATTGTAAGTCTACTGATCACATCCTGCTTTGCTTATCAACCTAGTTATTCCACGTTTTTAAATAGAAATGTCTAGCCAAACATTGATACCTTTCAATTTAATTTTTTTGCAGGTATTGCACTCTATTGTCCCCCACTTATTCTCTCTATAGTCTTGTTTCTTGTACATATTTCTCTTATGGTTCGTGGGAGCCCCAATCCCAGTCTATATGACAAACGCATTGAAATTTCCAGTAATATGCAACAGACTTTTATTATTTGATATATTTCAAATAAAACTGTTTTTTTATCTCCTTTTAAATTTATGTCCTAATACATTTTTATCTTTCACCAATCTATATGACAAATGCATTTAAATTCCTTTTAAATTTATGTCCTCATACATTTTTATCTTTCCCCAGTCTATATGACAAATGCATTTAAATTTTCAGGAACTTTTAACTTATTTAATATATTTCAAACTAAATGACTTTTTATCTCCTTTTAAACTAATTTCTAGTAATATGTAACAAACTTTTATTTTTTGATATATTCATTTCTACATATGTAATAGACTTTTAACTTTCACGAGTCTATATGACAAATGCATTTAAATTCCTTTTAAATTTATGTCCTTGTACATTTTTATCTTTCACGAGTCTATATGACAAATGAATTTAAATTCCTTTTAAATTTATGTCCTCATACACTTTTATCTTTCACCATACTATATGACAAATGCATTTAAATTTCCAGGAACCTGTAACTTAATTAATATATTTCAAACTAAACTACTTTTTTATCTCCTTTCATATTTGTGTTGTCGTAAAAAAAATTCTTCCACTATGCACAAATTGTATTTTGTTATATACTTTCAAAAAATAAATGGGGCTCTACAGGTCACGTGTCATTTACTACATGGATACCAACTGTGCTTCATGTTGCTTGCCACATCTTCGCTGTAGTTTCCATCTGCCTCTCCTACTTTTCCTTATCCAATTCAACCTGGCATGGACTACGTTGCCACACAACCTTGTTACTTAAGGAGTTTGTCTTATACATTGAACTTAAAAACCCTTCAGTATATAAATGGTGAAGGTAAGTTGAACCAACGAGATTTGAGGTAGGTATAATTTTTGCAACGTTAAACAATATTTTTTAAACATAGATTTAAAAAATCTAATAAAGTAGCCTATACATAATTAAGGAGAAGAGAATTGTTGTTGAATTTAATATATATATTTTTTGAAACGTAGATTTGAAAAATATAATAAAGTAGCATATACATAATTAAGGAGAAGAGAATTGTTGTTGAATTTAATATATATGCTGAGAATTATTTGTTTGGGTAGTATGAAGTCTTTGTATACAAATGATTCAAATTTCAAATTTTGTAGATGCATGTAGATCTTGTAGTGTCACATGGAATATGAACAAGATATCATTCCGGGATTTGAGAAGGATTCTTATTCCAGAATCAAAGGCTATGTATACCTAGGAGTTCATTGAGAGAAAAACTTGTCAAGTAATTGTAAATTGGAGATTTGGGTTGTCAGTTTGGAGTGGAGAAGACCAAACAAGTGGTGCATGAAATGCATTTTTTTTCAAAAATTGGTAAGGAAGTTAATAATTTTGTTCAATGTTGTAGGATTTGTCAAAGAGTAAAAAGGAGAACCTAAAACATAGGTTTTATACACCATTTGTTGTACCTGAGAAGTATTAGGAAGATGTGACTATGGATTTTGTTTTCAGGTTGCTAAAGACTCAAAGATGATAATAATTCCATCTTTGATATTGTTTATAAATTTACGAAATGTCACAATTTATTCCTTACAAGAAAATGTAAGTGATTCTAACAATGTTGTAGTGTTATTTTTCAAAGAGATAAATAGGTTGCATGGATTACACATAAGTGTCACCTTATATAGGGATACCCAATTTTTAAGGCATGTTCGGATGACTTTGGGGAAGAAGTTATGTTCAAGTTGAGTCCAATTCTACATGCCATCCCAAAATTGATGGGAAAATAGAGGTCTTAAACATAAATCTTGGTAATTTATTGAGGTGTTTAATATGAAGTAAGCCAAGGAAGTACAATTTTATTTTATCACAAGGCAAGTGTTTTTATAAAAAAAATCATTAATTGATCTATATAAAGAACACCATTTCATATTTTATATGGAAAGTCTGCTAAAGGAGTCACTAATTTGATTTATTATCCTAAAATAGATCATTCAAATAGTGTTGATGTTGAGAATTTTACTAAAGGAGTCACTAATTTGATTTATTAACCTAAAATAGATCATTCATATAACATTGATGATGAGAAATTTGTAGAGTACATGAAGGATGTTTATGCACAAGCAAATTTGATTTATTAACCTAAAATAGAGCATTCATATAGCATTGATGCTGAGAATTTTGTAGATTACATGAAGGATGTTTATGCACAAGTTCAGTGGTAGTTGCACTAGATAAATAATAGGTATAACACTGTATAATAGGTATAACACTGTGTGATTTCCATAATATCCCTTGGTAAAACACTGTTGATTTCTTCTCAAAGCAGTTGCTGGTGGCCGAAGTGAAAGCCTATGAATCAAATGCGGGTTCTGACTATGAGTCAGAACCAGAAAGGGGAAAGCAAATCATTGACGTGGAACCCGATGCCACCATTACTACCACCAAGCTCCATCCTGGTGAACCAGACGAGCCAGAAGAAGGCGAGCACCTTTTCCATTCGCAGATGTGGGTAAAAGGCACCCCATTGAACTTCATCGTTGATAGCGGTAGTTAGAAGAACCTCATCTCAGCAGAGGTCATCAAGCGGTTGGCCCTACCGACAATGCCGCACTCACAAACCTACACTACTGGATGACTCCACCAAGGAAGTGATCTCTGTGTCAGCCAACAGTGTCGTCTAACATATGCCATCAACCCCTTCAAAGACGAGGTATTGTGTGATGTTTCTCCTCTCGAAGTTTGTAATGTTCTTTTGGGCCAACCTTATTTATGGAAATGTCATGCTATATATGAGTCTAGGCCTCATAGTGTTATTATTAATTTGAACAGGAAATTGTATAGAATACCCAAGGCAATCCCTCCTAGCGTTATTTCCTTGATCTCTGCCTAGCAATGCAGGAAGGTCATCTCTCAGACTGGGAAATTTGTCTTCTTCGTGATTTGATCTTAGAGTAAGAGAAATATCTTAGTCACATCTAGGGCCTCCGCGATCGATCTCTCCACACAACATAAGTAAGTTGATAAGGTCGTGGAAGAATACTCATATATCTTCTCCTCTCCTACCGGGGTACCTCTGCACTGCCAGGTTAAGAATCCCATCGATATGACCCCAGGTGCACCGCTACCCAATGGGTTGGGTCTACCGCTGCTCTCTATTAGAAAATGAGGAGATCAAGATCCAAGAACTTCTCCACAAGGGGCAGATACATCCCAGCTCATTTCCTTGTGGGATCCCAATCACACTGGTGTAGAAGAAATATTGGACCTGGTGACTCTGCATTGATTACTGGGCCCTAAATAAAATCATAGTTCGAAACCGGTACCTGATTCCTCAAATTGACGACATTCTTGATAAGCTCACGAGGGAAAAATACTTCAGTAAGATTGATATGAAGTCTGGCTACCACCATGTCCCAATAGAACAAACAGATGTATGGAAGACCACCTTCAAGTCAAAAGAAGTTCTTTTTGAATGGTTGGTCATGCCCTTTGGTTTGACAAATGCTCCAACAACTTTTATGAGGATGATGGAAAATATCCTGGGACCTTTCACCAATACTTTTGTAGTGGTGTATCTAGATGACATCCTCATCTACAATAAGACTTGGGCGGAACACTTGCAACATATTTAGTAGGTTCTGCACACMCTGCGACAACAAAAACTATATGCAAACTTGGAAAACWTCTCCTTCGGCATGGACAAGGTCCATTACTTAGGATACATCATTGATCAACATGGTGTGCATGTGGATCCATCCAATACCCAGGTCATTCATGACTGGTCAGCCCCAACCACACTCACTGAGCTTCAGAGCTTCATGGACCTCACCAATTTCTATCGTAGTTTTGTGTTTGGATTCTCTCATATCGCATGGGCCCTCATCCAAGTAACCAGGGGTGGCAGTAAGGAAAAAATTATGTGGGGCCTGTCCCAACAACAAGATTTCAATGATTGAAGCAACGCTTGTGCTCATCCTAATTACTTTCATTACCGAACTTGCAACATCCCTTTGAGATCGAGACATATGCTTTAGACTATGTTGTGGGTGTCATTCTCACTCAACACGGCCACCCTGTGGCATATCATAGTGAGACAGTATCAGATGTTGTCTGTAAGTACCCTACTTGCGACAAAGAAATGTAATCCATTGTGAAAGATTGCCGCCAGTGGAGAAATTACATTTTGGAGGAGACAATCATMCACACTAGTCACAAGCCACTATAGTTCATGCAGACCCAAGGCAAATTGCAGAACGACCACCATCAAAAGTGGTTCACATACTTATAACAGTTCCACCTTAAAATTAAGTATAAAACAAGAAGTACAAACCGAGTTGTCGATTGCCACAACCGACCTCCAGTCATGACACTCACCATGATGCTAGACTTTGTGTCCATGAGACCTCAGGATGCCCCCCCCTCTATGAGACAGACCCTGACTTCTCCACCACCTACCAAATGTTGGGAGCAAACTCAGTGGTTGCTAATTTCCATCCTTAGGATGGGATGTTGTGTCATTTGGTCCATCTATGCGTTCCATCAAGAGAGAGCGCGAAGCTAATTTGGGAAGCTCACTACAGTCGGGTGACATGACACTTTGGCATCGAAAAGACAGTGGAAGTGCTGTAGAAACATTTCTACTAGCCGAAACTTCGACAGGATGTCGACAAGTATAACAGGTCCTGCAATGCTTGCGATATTACCAAAATGACCACTAAGAAATAAGGAATGTACACCCCTCTTCCTACTCCTGAGAAGTTGTGGGAATCCATCTCAATGGACTACATATTGGGCCTCCCATCGATCAAGAGGGGAAATGACTGTGTTTTTTTGGTTGTTGATCACTTTTYCAAGATGAAAATTCTGACTGCTTGCAAGAAGAACATCACTGCAGAGGCCACTGCCARGATCTTCTTTGAACATGTCTGGGTACACTTTGGGATCCCATAAACCATTGTCTCAAATCGGGATATTCGGTTCCTCAAGAAATTCTAGTCRAGCCTCTGGTCACTATTGGATACCAAGCTCACCAAATCCACTGCCTTCCACCCCCATATAAATGGCCAAACTGAGGTCATCAATCGGATGATCATACTTATCCTACGCATGCACAATTCCAAGCACCCACGCACATGGGATGAGAGTCTTCCCTATGTCCAACATAGCTACAACCAAGCCCTACATAGCTCAACTGGACACAACCCCTTTCAGTTGTGGTTGGTATTCCAACCATTGGGCCCCATGGATGTTGCACTACCCCTGGCGACCACCTCGTCCAACTCATCCCCTACACCACCATAAGCTGACAAAGACACCCAATTCAATGAGAGGATCCAACACATATGCCAACATGTTCAGGATATTTTACAGAAGTCCAATGCCAATTACAATTAGTGCCATGATCAACATTGGGTGCCACATAGGTTTCAGGTGGGCGACAAAGTTTGGTTGCACTTGTAGAAAGAATGCCTTACAGGGCCCCATCAGAAGCTTCTCCCACTCCGGTATGGGACATACACCATCACCAAGGTTGTGGGTGTGTAATGATCCCAAGCCAAATTCTTTCTTGGAATCACTAACTACTACTAATTTATTGAGTTATTAAGTGCATACAAGATTCATCAACACATGGAGATAACAATATATTC
>JASDQU010353570.1:0-12083 GCA_032191745.1 Picea mariana
CCAGCAAAACTTCCTTAATATAGATAGCCAATATAATACGAAGAGATCTCTATGCTAAAACAGAAATTCCTCTCCAAGATATGCACCACTCTCTCTCTCCTTTTCCAGTAATAGATCAAAACTTGTCTCTCAAACTGAGCAAGTGTGTTGTTATCAAATGAGGTGCTAGCCTCATTTATTTATACAAGTTCTGGCACATGTTTAGTGTCTCTTCACTGGCAGGGATGACTTATCAATCTAGGTGGGTAAACCCACCTTTATTATATTTCTAGGTCTCTTAATTAATTGCTGGGGCCGACTTCTTATTCTGCCTATTACAATTGTCTTTTGACCAATCCGCAAAAGGGGATTTGGTCCTATTACAATATCCGACATGATCAATCCACAATGGGGTTTGATCCTATGAATAAAATATCAATAATAATAAGAATACTCTTTGCAGTTACATTATTTCAACACTTAAAAGTAAAGGAAAAGAGAAGTTTGATAAAATTAGGAAGCTGCCCGAAGTTGGTAGCAAGATATTGTGGGCCTTTTGAAATATTAGAAAAGATAGGGCCACTTACATACCTATTATCTTTTCCTACATCCATGAGAGTGCATAATGTATTTCATGTGTCATTTTTAAAGAAATATGTGCCTGATCCTAACCACATAATTGATTGGAATGTGATCTAGGTGGAGCACGAAGGGGATTTCTAGGTGGAACCAGTACACATCCTCGACTGAAAAGTCAAAGTGATTAGGAAAAAATCCATAGGGATGGTAAAGGTTCAATGGAACTGCTACGGTCCTGAAGATGATACATGGGAACATGAAGAAAACATGCAGGGAAAATACCCACCAAATTTTGATAGTTTTGAAGAAAACATATTGCAAGACTCCATTTTGCACAACTAAAATTTTGAAACCACATCTCAGAGTCCCGACCAACTACACTGGATACCTTGATAAACCAATGGCTCTTTCCTTGGGTCAGCCTTGATAAGTGTATGGTACATCCATTGGTTTAACTCTGATAAACGAATGGCGCATTCCTTGGATCGATGAGTTCAGAGGAACATGAGATTATGGTTGGAGGTGCTGCTGGAGTTGTTAAATTGCAGAATTTTATTTTCTAAGTATTGTGATGTGAATTTGCATATATGTATATCAACATGGAGTGCACAAAGGATGATGCAAAATTGTAGTGGAGGGGGAATGTAACATCCCCATTATAATACCTAGTTTAATTAATGATTATGTAGATATAATGTGTGGCTACGACCAAAGCGATGTAATATGCGAATTGTATTTCTTTGTTTTATTAATAAAATGTGATGCCAAATAATAAGGGGACATGGACAAGATATGGGGGATGAGTTAATCCACAAGAGAGGGGAGTGTCTAGGATAATGTCCACGAGTGGTCCAAGGGGGAAATACCCATTTATATTTCTCTAACCCATTTTCCTAAATTTTTCATTTGAATATGAACCTTCCCATTTTTGATTGAGTTCCCTAAGCCAATCATTGAATACATGTAAGAGGGTGGGTGTGAGTAGTCACATAAAAAATTTATTGGGAACATGGGGGTTGAGTAAAATCAGCTCGGGAAGAGTGTGATTCAAGGAAGGAAATCCAAAGAGAGGAAATTTTTATGGGTGGGAACAACAGTTTTTAGTTAGTCAAAGTTTGTGCATGAGGGCCAAGGGAGAGAAAGAAATAGAGCTTGATGCTGATGCAACCATGGAGGGAGAGTTCTAGAGCATGTTGGAGCATAACTGGAGAAAATTGGAGATGGAAAACTGAAGAGCTAGGTTGTTAGGACAGAAGAGTGAACTCCTAGGTGAGTTGCACTAAAACAAGTGTTTGTTGATAGTTTTCCTAGCAGGAATTTCCTTTAAGTTCCTAGCTGAGATATTCTTAGCTACCTATGCTAGAGATACTATGATAAATGAATGGGACACCCGAGGGATTGATATCAGTGAAGGGGTACATTCCTTAGGTTGGACAGGTCAAGAGGAAGAGAGTTGGTGGAAAATCGAGATAGCCTTAGGAGAATATCAGTTGGGTTGAGATTTTTATGAGATGTGAGTGGACTGTGAGAGACCACCCTCTTTTGTGGATTGCTAGCCTCAACTCGGGGGTGGGTGGATGTTGATATTTGGAACAATCAGTATATGGTTGGGTGGAACATCCATATTGAGAAGTTGGTTGCACAAATGTTGGGAAAATATAAGTGTTTTATCTTGCCATTGTGTTAAATTATGTGTTTAATTGTTGTGCACGATATTTGTGTATTTGGAAGTGATTTATATGCTGCTGTAATGAGTTGTTTAACCACATTTCATGTTGATTAATAACATTTTGTAGATGCTTCTAATTTGTGGTTATATATAGTATCTAAATCTATTGTAGTTCGTAGATGAAAGCTACAGGAAATTGGCTAGCAGTAAATAAATTAAATTATTTGGCCGTAAATTTCATTTTTAAGAGTATTCCACACTGTAATGTTTCTTATATGGGCAAAGGGATGTTACATTATGGTATCAGAGCTCCTGGTTCAAAAACCAAGCTTGTATGGGCCAAGATGGTTGTGAATTTGTGAATTTTGTTGTTGCAGATTTTGTCTGTGGCTGATTTGGGGGAAAAATGAGATTTTAGAGAAAAACACCCAATTCTGTGAGTGAAATTCGAGTTTTAATTCCTACCTGTAGAGTTACAGGAAGTTGGAATAATCGACAAATGAGATAATGTTTGTTATCACTGAAATTTTATCTAGAACATTGCACACAAATGGTTATAGAAATACAACAATGGCAACAACAATTAGTTCACCTGCAACACCAAAATGCATTTCAAAAGGAAAAAAACTATACAATTGGGCAAAAATTGACATGTGCAAACTCACTAAAGGAAGTGCGCACACAGTGCATGGGCTAACAAAGCCTGTACAACACATAATGTGCCAAATGCACGATTGCGTATGAGAAAAGCTGCGCACTCCTGTGAACATCACATTTATGGTTCTTGTCTCCCCCCCAACCACTTATGGACCAACTCCCAACTTGATTTGACCTCCATATTTGAGCAAAATCCAAATGGGGGGTTGGTCAAGGACTAAAGGGTGCCCTAAAGGTCCCCTTGTTCACACTATGAACTAATTGAATTTTTCCTTGAAGAAATGCTATAAATAGAGGCCATGGGTGCACTAAGAAACCAAGATCTTCATAGTATTGTTATGCTACCTCAATTCTCCCTTGAGAATCCTCTTTTCTCCTAGGAGTATTCAAGCGTAATTTCAATAGGCCATTCCACTCACCTCTTGAGGGAATAGGCATTGATTTTCTTCATCATTTTCCATTTTTCTTCCATTGTAAGAAGAGCTCTCCATTAGGGAACTCAAGATACCTCCCAAGGAGGAAGAGGGGAGTCATAAGTCCTCATTTTTATCTATGGTGTTGTTCCAAATAATATAGTTATCCATTGGTGGCATAATCTTGGTAATTGGTTGATTGTTTATGGTTCTAATTTTGTTATGCATTCTAGTTTTTATTTCCTTAGTTGTTTTAGTTTGTTTACTTGTTTATTTCATGTGTTCGGTTTGTTTAATCCACTCACTAACCTCTGTATTGTCTAGCAAGCCCAACTAGGAATGAAAGTGCCATTGTTTTGCTCACCCAACTAACAAAATGGGAACAAAATATTAGCGACCATACTGGGGATAAGGTATCAAAGTCAACCCTATTTGGGCTTAGAGAGCACTTCTTTTTAATCCATTTGTCTTGCAGGTACCAAAACCAGCACAACCTTACCTGTCAAATGACAAATTCTGAGTTGGACGAGGATAATTTCACTCAATTGTTTTTCCTTCAATGTGTATTAGAATGTGCATGGGTATTCCATCCCATAGACACACACTCAACCCATTGTGCACAAAAAAGGCTTCTTTTCTCTGTGCATTCTATGCACTGTGCACCCACTGCACCTCTGTTAGAATTGTAACCCACACACGTTTCCATATTTTCAAAATTGTAAGGGTTTTTGTGATGATTTGAAGTCCCCTAGACTTCAAATTATTGCTTTCACGCAATTTGTAATGCCCATGCACTCCACTTAGACTCCTTTCCCTAATGAAAGGTTAGCTAAACATAGACACTTAGGGGGTAAAAAGAACCAAATATTATCCTCTTTTTCTTTGGTTGCCACATGGATGGATTGTTTCATTTGTAAAATTTAAGTTGAGATCATTGCTATCACATATAAAAACACTTGCATTGGGACCATAAATTAACTTTGATCATTGAGTATGCTCTTCTCTCGCACCATAAAGCAATCTTGAGAATCAGAAAGGTGGTTAAGGAGACATTTCATCTCCCTTAAAATATTTAGGAGAGGACAAAGCCCCCCTAAGGCTCCTCTTAGTTTCATTTTGAAGTCATCTTAAAGTTGTAAGGGCCCATACATTCCCACATGTTGCAAACTTAGGATATTTTCTTGAAATTTCTTTCTTAGTTTACATCACTAGGGAAGTTTAAAGATCAAAGTAACGGGCCCATACATACCCACATGCTTGCAATCTAGGATATTTTTTCAAGCTTTATTAGTGAAAACAACAATATGGATTTTAAAGGATTGGTAAGGACCCATATGTCCGCATGCTAGTTATTTATGGATTTTAAAATCTTGCAAGGTTGTACCAATGACACTTAGTAAGATAGGTAACAAAGATTTGTAAGGACCACATGAAGTCCACATATTGCAAATTCACATTTAACTTATTAAAATTTGGCACATTCTTTCATTTGATCACACACAAAGTCACTCCTCACTCACATAATTTCCATCTCTAATTGTGGATGTTGAAGTAGGTTTTCTCCAAAGGAATTCTGAAACATCCCACTACTTCTTTGGAAATTATCCACACCCACTTAATTCAAACAAGATTGGTTCACACCCCCAATCTCTCATCTTACCACACCTAATTTTTTTCTAAAAACTCACTAATTTTTCCTCCACAGGGGGTGCCAAAAGGAATTTTTTTAGTCTAGGTAGAATCTCGGGGGTAGGCATCCAAATAACCCCCCATTATCTAGTTCTCACATTTTCAAACATTAGAAGTTGACGAATAGGGAACTTTCAAATCCTCCAAGTCAAGTGTTCCTACACCATAAGGAAGGGAGATACCCATGAAGGGTTGAAGGCCAAGGTCTGGTTGTTATGTGCATCCCCCCTTGAGTCACCCAAATCTTAGAAGAGATTCATCCTGTGATCCATTTCTGAGGCTAAAAATCTAAATGCCTCACTTTGACCGAGGTACCTAGTGACCAAATTTAGGACATCTACCCAGGTAGAAATTGTGGGTTTCAATTGCACCTTGATCAGATTTTGTGTGGCTATTGGGAAATATCACCAGCTCTTTTGGGATATGCACCCTCTACCCCTCATTATAACTGATTATTTCATCCTTCACTAGTTCCTCTTCCGGTGGCTTCAGACCCCACTGTTGAGTGCTCTTGGAAGGTCCAATGCTATTTGAGAGGAAGGACAATACATATTTTAAGACATGATCAATTGTTTTATTTGTTCCCCTGCGTGGACAAAATCCATCTACCCACATGTATGCTTATTTACAGTTGATTTATGTATGATGCTCATTTGATTACATGCAAATGTTAATTATATTATCTTGTGAAGGTCCAATTTATACAAGTCTCTTGTTCATTTATTGCTCTCATCACCATTTTTACACATTCACTTTGATATTAAAAGATCATAGGGTACCCACAGAATCCCCTTCTTTCAAGACGCTTGCAAAATCTCCCTCCTATTCTAGGAGGAGTTCCTAGTATTTTATACTCACCGGCTCAACCATATCACACCCTCGTGAGTGAACTATTTTGGTATCAACTTTACTTGGTTCCACTTTTCTTGGGTACAATTCCAAAAGATATCCATCCACTAGAACTCCTTCACAAAGGGGCGGGGGACAAACTTCTTCTCAAGGGAGAAGTACAACCCCACCAAATCCCTTTCAAGGGTTAGGTCCACTACCTGCTCACACCATGAATGGAACTAATCCTCCACCAACTCCCCCCATGTCATACTTGGTGTCTCTCAACATTCCTGATTTGACTAAACTCACGAATTATCCCATTTTACATGACCCCACATGACCCAATATGCCTACTAAGTTACCTTCATATATTCCAAAATTTGAAGGAAAACTGGGCAAAGATCCTGCCAACCATGTTATGAGATTCCACTTATGGTTCTCTTCAAACAAAATCATGGATGATGCCATCTGCTTAAGGTTATTACAAAGAACACTCACTGGTCCATTAGCCAAATGGTATGTGGACAAAAAATCAGGGTCCCATGTGACTTTTGAATTCTTGGCCAAAGCCTTTTTGACCTTTTTTCAACTACCAGTTCATCATGACACTGGTTTAGAACTTCTCTTTGAGTGTAAACAAACCTCAACTATGCATATTTCCGACCACATTCATGAATGGAATTGACGACGTAGTTTATGTAAAGCAGAAACCACTGAAGAACAATGTCTCGATTGGTTTCTAAAATCACTCATCTCTATAATTGCCAAAGATGTAGCATATACCTTCCCCCAATATGAAGAAGAAGCCATTAGCAAGGCCCAACAGGTCGACCTCATTTATGCTCAGTCGGGTTACTTATACACGGTATTACCTGATGCACCCAGAACCGTACCATTTGGCCAGGACAAACCTAGAATGTCTCACACTACAGATGGGTTGATTGGTACCACTACACACCACAACCCTTACAACCAACCACCACATATGTATGGTGCACTTCCTTATCTGTAACCATATGGAGGGAAATCCTATTACCCTCCTCCCCTTTATGAACAAGCATATCCTTTTTCTCCCCCCCCCACCCATGAGTGGACCCTTGCCAACACCCATGATGCACCCGACCTCTTAACCAAGTTTAGGTCCCCCTTCTACCTCAGCATATAACTTGGGCACTAGTGAAAGCGCTTCACCTTCCTATGTGCCCTACAGATTGTTGCCACAAAACAATTTGTATTTTTCATTTCCTGGTCCTCCACAACCGGTTGCTCCTCCACATGGACAACCACACACCGAAATTAACTTTGTTCATTCCTCTCCCATTAAAAAAATTCATACTTTTGAGCAGTTGAATACGGAAAATCTGACACAGCAGTCGAATAATTCCAAGAAGAAAGGAAAAAACCGAAACAATAATAACCCGGACCAGGTGGAAATAACCCCAACAAAACCAACCTGTTGGGGGCAACAAGAATCAGGGTAACTAGAACCCCCAAGGGGACAATAACAACAAACTCCAAGGGAAGAACAACAGTAACAATCTCAGGATGAAATTACCTTGCGCTCTTTGCGGTGATTATGGACATTATAATCACCATTGCCCCCAAATTTTTGACTTTAAACGGATGAAAGAATCCATGAAAGTGCCATGTCCTCCAATGCTGCCTGCCCCTCAACAGGCCCTACAATAGTATTTGCAACAACCACCCCCAACTATGTTGAAAAACCCTATTCCACACCAAGGTGTGATGAATACCTAAAAGGAGGTACATCCTGCCCCACCACAAATGGGACAGTATCAAAACCCAAGGCCCATCCACCCATCCACCCTAGAAATATCGCAGATCACAATATCCTCCTCACTAGAGAAGAAAAAATTCTTCTGCAAACGCATGGTCATCAATACAATGCGCCCCCTGAATCTAATCCAACCACTTCAGAAGCAAATCCAGCTACAACTGGACA
Source organism: Picea mariana (assembly GCA_032191745.1). NCBI lineage: Eukaryota > Viridiplantae > Streptophyta > Pinopsida > Pinales > Pinaceae > Picea > Picea mariana. Next base: position 7,781 of record JASDQU010353570.1, read on the forward strand.
ACCCTTAATGATTCCACACCCTAATACTAAACCTACCATTCATATACCTTGCATTCCATTACGACGGAATGTCAATAACCCTCAGGCTAGGGCAACACAAAATTACAGTCTGGTTGATGACTTGGAACTGTCTCCTGGTACCATGTCTGTATTGGAGGTCCTCCAAACCTGTCCAAATCAATAAAAATCCTTACTTTCCGCCTTGGGGGAAATCGACCTAGCTAATACTATACTCATCACATTTGAATTAGATAACTAAGAACCATGTCTACCCACTCTGGTAGCTTTCCAGATACCAGTCAAGATTCAAAAAATCATGGCTCATCGGTGTATCATCGATGGAGGTGCATCCACATACATCATGTCCAAAACTACATGGAAGAAACTTGGCTCCTCTGAGCTAATACCATCCACCATCACCTTGAGAGCCTATGATGGTCGACCATCCTGCCCTAAATGGATCTTCCAAAATTCCCCCGTCGAACTCGGGGGAAAACCATCCTCATCAACATCGAAGTTATCGACACCTCACTCGATTATAATATATTTTTTGGACGTAGCTACATGTATGCTATGAATGCCGTATCCTCTTCTGTGTTTTGAACAATGATGTTCCCCCACAATGGGAAAATTATCATCATCGACCAAATTACTTTATGATCCTAACCACTCTGCCAACATCGATAACGTCTTACCTCTTGTCTACACTAGCACAGATGCTTATTCACTCATTGACATGGGCCCCATAATTTTCAAGGAGCCATCCTTGCTGGAGGCATACCATGGAGCACCACCTCTCATACACCCTTCAACAAAAGTGTGTGTCGTATATTCTAATGGGACCAACACCGGAGACACCACCCTTCCCACTGAGGCCTCTCCACACCTCGACGTCCCACCAGTTGAAGATATATTACCTCAGGAATTCCTTGAGAACCCTACTACACCACTTATCCCTGATTTCCCCCTCCCCCAGGGAAAAATCCCAGTTTGGGAAACAATCCCTCAAGCCATTAATCAAATAACCTTCTTCTACCCCCCACCAAGAGTTCAAGCATTTTAGGTAGCCCCGACGCTTACCCTTCCCAACATGGTTCTTTCCATCCATGTATGTTATCTACATCCAACCACAATGGTTCCTCAACCATCCATCCCTCCTGTTAGCGCTCTGTAAATTTATAAGAGGTTTTTAGGAAGAAGAAATCTATTAGAGGTAACTTTATCCAACTGCTTTTGAAGCTAAGATCTAGCCCTTCCAACTTCAGAGAGAGATCTCTCTATATGATTTAGATTGGTTTCAAATTTTCAAATATTAGGCTAGATAAATAAATAAGTCTATTTTGTTGTCGTAGTGTTTGTCGAGTTGGTTGAGATAGTTTACACATCCATTAGGCTATGGGGTCTGTGTTGTAAAGATGAAATCTGAACCAGAAAAAACAAATGAACCTTTCACAGGGCGAGATAATATAATCACTGGATTCTTTAGTAGCATAAATGAGGAATAGGAGAAAAGGTGAGAAAGACAATTACAACAAAGAAGCAATTAAGAATTTCTTTATTGTAAAATGAGAAGATAAAACACTTAAATATTTTGAGTCAAAAACAGGGTATACGAGATAAATCCTACAACGTTCATTACTTCCAAAGATTAGATTTAGAAAACAGTATGATAACAAAGTGAGAATAACAATTAACTTATAGAGAACAACATCACCAGTGAATACATGCAAGAATCCTGTAAAAGTGCCTCTTTGTATTAATGGAAGATCTCTTCAAAAATATTACAGTCTGATAGCTTGCAGGGTGTGAAGATCAACAACCCTCAATACTTCGAAAGATGAAGTATTCATAACTCAAAATTACAAACGATCTTGTCATTAATGACCAGGACACGCTAAATCTATTTTTAGCCTAACTATCTTAACAAATTACAAAAATCTAGGGACTGCTTGATGATGTGTCGTAACTGCATGCTGATTTCTAGGTGGGCCATTGGTGAGGCCTTTGCACGACCTCATATGACTGGGAAAATGATTGGGATAGGAAAACTCATCAGCTACTCGATTAGATCACAGAGTTCCTCCCATCGAAGATGATTGGGCACGTTGACTTTGAGTAGCCTTCGATAAACTTCGTCCATTTCTGTGTACTTGGTGAAGGTAGGTTTGGTGATGAAGATGTGTCGAATCTCATGCTGAATACTGATGTCCCACTGAAGTGCATCTAGAAATGCCTTGCCAGTGATGCTGCCTTGAATTCCTGCAAACTTTGAACTATCCCTAGCCACATCGGCCAGTCTCTTTTTGTAGTCTGGGAGTGTCATCAATTTGTCATTGATTACCTTTAGACCAGGAAAAAATTTCTTCTGTAGAGCCTCAATATTACTAAAAAATCTTTGTACCCCTAGGTCCATGGCTTGAACCTTTTCTTCCAGCTGAAGCATTAATCCTCTCTTGGTCAAAAATATTTTGACCTCGAGGATGGTCTCTATTCTGTCTTCAATTTTCAGCTCTTCCAGCTCCTCCCTAGTCTTAGAATTTAGGAACTTGATGATTTTGTTAGCCTGTGTTGGCATATCTCCCAATTCTGATATGATCTTCTCAATGGCCTGTTTGCTTCTCTGCACCAGTTGTTGCAAATGAAAGAGCCAATCTGCCCTTTGATTTTGAGATGTTTCTTTTTCTTTAGTGACACAAAGTGAATTTCATCAGATTTTATCATCTACCTTATGTACTCCAGGGCAAAAATTCTGACAGGCAGGTATTTGGGCAGCTTATACGGTGCCAACTTACACCCATATACTCTGATCGCAGTGTTATTTTGGTATAAATACCAATCACCTGTCTTTGTGTGATCTGAGAGATGAAGAATCCTCTGAACTTCATCATTTATCCTAGGCTCGGGCTTGCCGCTGAGCATACTTACCACTGGGTGGTAGAATTGATCGATGAACTCCTTGAAACTGAACTCTGTGGAGTTATTCTTGAGCAAGGAGGTCCATGCGGTCACTGCCTGGGGTCTACCATCTCCATCCATCTTCTGCATGGAAAAGACAAATTTGTCCGCTTGGAATAAAATGAACAAATACGCCAGTATGGAAGAGTACCAGAACATGCCTTCCATGGAGAAATTAACAAACTGTTTGTGAATATTGTTCGTCAGGAACGTGCTGAAGTTGAACTGGGTAGTGGGATTCTCATTGGTAGAGAAGATGGATAAAAATCGTAGAATGGGTTCATCTACCCACTAATCTGAATAGTATCCCAACAAGGCGCATAGGGACGAGATGATTTGGTTTCCTTTGGTCGAAAACATGGAAGAAGGATAAGGGGGATTTGTGGAGGGAAATTGAGTGGATGGTGGGAGGAAAAGCTCAAATATTTGAGCTCTTTGGGGGAAGGTCATTTTCTGGTATAATTCTATGAGAATTTCTAGGTTGAATGGTGATGCAGAGTCAGCTCGAGGGATTTTCATCATTTGGTCAATGGATTCAAGCGTGATGAGGAACATAATTTTTCTGGACGAGGAGATGATGACTCTTTGCTTGAGAATGTAGTGGGCTTGGAACTTGAGGGAAAACTCTGGAAAAGAGTGAATCTGAGGAAAAAGATATAGGGGTAAGTTGGACTCCCAGAGTCCAATTTCATCACTCTGGTCCAGGAAAACTTCCTTGAGCCATGAATGAAGGTCTGCGAATTTGAAATCACACTTTGTATCTGCGATTAAGTGATGTTTTTCAACCAGTGGGATCCGGTCAAGGTCGACAGGAGGCAGGAGAAATAGATTCTCCTCTCCTTCTGCTTGTTTTGACTTTGGTGCCATTACTACAACAATACCTGCAAGAAAAAGAATGTTAGCAGGGCGACTGTGGATGGGGGAAACTAGCTGTAATGAAGGAGAAAACGGTGTGAATTTCTCTGGTGCGGTGAGTGGGTAAATGGTGAAAGTAGGGAGAATAAGGGTAGTTTTGAGTAAATGGGTGTCCGTTGGGCGTGGGAGACAGGTTAGCTGGTTAATGGATAGGTTATCTAGTAATAAATGGCCAACGGATCACTTAGAGTGTGAGATGGAAGGCGACGGTGACTGAGGGATACATATGAGTGAAGTGGCGGTTACCAATTGGGGTAAAATCCTGATGAGGGGGCTTGCCATGAGCGAATGAGGGGGGAGGACTATCAGAAATTAAAGGGATGTGACTCTTTTAGAAAGGTGGATGGTGACGTCAAGAGGTGATGAAGGTATGTCAGACAGTAGGAGGTGGTGGGACTCGGGGCCATTAGATTGATGCCACGTATAAAGAGGG
>JASDQU010353571.1:0-11968 GCA_032191745.1 Picea mariana
AGAACATGAAGAACACTTAAGAATAGTTCTCCAAAACTTAAGGAAGCAGAAACTGTATGTTAAATTTGATAAGTCTGATTTTTATCAGAAGAAAATACAGTACCTAGGACATGTAATATATGCAGAAGGTATTGTAGTCGATCCTGAGAAAATAAGAGCCATCATAGAATGGATGTTACTAAAGGGTGTAGCGGATGTCCTATCATTCATGGGAATCACTCGATATTACCAAAGATTTATAGAGGGGCTTTCCAAAATTGCTTACCCTATTGTAATGTACCTCAAATTTTCCATACAAAAAAAAATTCTATGACATAATTCAATTTCGTTTAAGCTTAGAATTTAAGAGGAGGTAAGATTCCTTTATGTCCATAAGGATATTATTACACTAGACTAATCTATTCTAATAGAAAAGCTTCTGTGGGTACATTCCTTCCATGACTCTATTACTTCCCTAAATTCTCCAACTACACCAGCATAATCAAATGTATAAAGGCGATGTATAAATTTAGGTCGAAGGAACCCTTGATGTTCCAAGGGATAAAACTCATAAGGGATAGCACCTTTGAAGTACTTAAAGGGAGGCAGGGATCGAAGATCATCTCGCAGAGTCAAGATTTGATGGTAGAATGCCAAATCATTTTGGCCAGATATCCTTAGAAGAACGTACAGTGAAATTTCCTCTGGAAAGGTACCGAAATACCGTGGACCATTGGATCTCATAGATTTGTATGGAAGTTAAGACTGATCATCTTGTAGCGTTCATAAGATCAGGAGGAGCAGCGACCGTTGGATGAGAAGCAACAGTAGGAGTTCATCTCGTGCTTGAATTCCGTCATATCAGAGTTCGGCGTTTAGGGTAGCAAGGGATTTTGGAGTCGATGTATCGCGAACTTCTGGTTCATGAAATCCCAAAAGAATCGGGATTGATGACTTCAAGCAAAAAGGCCAAAACCCGTTAAACCTCTTTTCAGCATTTCGAGTCCCGGGAGGTTGAAGGGCCCAGAAATATTGTAGCCAGAAATCGCGAATCCTGAATCACGAAACCCCGAAGTGTGAAATGGAAAAAACCTATTAAGCCCCTTTTCGGCATTTCAGATCCCCGGAGTTCGAAAGGCCCAGAAATGTTGCAGCGAGAGTCGTGAAATCCTGAATCGCGAAACCCCAAAACTCCGAAGTACTATATGTAAAGGCTTATTCTAATTCAATTATTTAAGGATAGATTTGCTAGAACTTTAATTATAGAAGTAAACATATGCCTATAAATAGATCGGTACCTTTCAATCTCCTCTATACATAGAAAATCCTACCTAGAATTTTGATTTCAGAGCTAAAAATGCTCTTGTAGGTGGATCTTGTTTTTTCAAKTTCATATGTAGATAGTTTTATCTAGCRTTTTKYTMYAGAAGGAACCATTCCCMAAATTTAGKCTTTGAWCATAAAMTTATTACAACGATMCGATGTSRTCCATGGAAATTATTTCAACTRAGCACAATTAGCCGCATAAAATCAGATACACGAATCATTCAAACAAGGACTGAGCATATTTTTAAAAAAGGTAAAATACCAAGTTGTCATTTCGGCATTTGGGATTTTCTTATTACATATGTGTGAGGTTCCTCTGCTTTACTAAATCCTAAAATCCTGAACCCTGAAATGTTGGGCCCACAATCTCAAATATCGGGGTTATTGCCTTGAGAACAGTCCATGTTTTCAACGCTAGATATTGGATTGACATATGCTAGATCTATAATACTAAATCATTTTATCCCGTTTCATCATTCCTTATAATTACTACCCAAATGGTTCAATTCTGCCATAGCGATTATTTATATTGGAGATAAAGGTCTGAGTAAAGTTCGGATTCTATCTTTTGCTTCCAAAATAATATATGCATATAAATACATGAGTCTATAAGTATAAACCTACTCAATCCATATATGTCTGTTATTGCAATTACAAATTAATAACCTTTGCCTATAGATAACTCTATACTATCAATTCACTTACACACGAATAACTTTGTCTTGGGTTTTTATTCAGGAGGGGCGATCCTCAAATTTAAATGCTTGATTATAAAACTTCATACAATGAACACATATATGGAGGTCATCTCAACTTAGTACAGTTAGATACATTACAACAAATAGAAATAATCATTCACACAGTTACATTCCAGCAAATATATATGATCATTCACACAGAGAAGGAAAAGTTTATATATCTAGAACAGTTTCACGAAAATACAAAGGGAATAGCCATGTTCCTCCCAACCATAGAATAGGGCAGCCAAAGTCACTTGCCCGATTCACCCCCTAGCCTGACCATGAATCCATGAGGGTGAACTTGGAAACTCCTCCTCAGCACTATCCTCCAATTCCAATAGTTATCCTCTTGCCTCACACTTACTCAGAAGTTCTCATAACAACAAGGAAAATCCATTTCAACGGGCTCCTCTTGCCTCACACTCAATCYGCATTGTTCATAATATCAAGGAGAGCTCAAAATCTTTCCCCAACATACTTGGCAGTGTCCTACCTCCTCGCATATGCTATTTATCAATTTTTGCCCGGGTCTTTTTCCCTCCTTTGGGGATTTTCGTAGCTCTCTTAATCCATGATTTTCRGGGGCTGTCAGTGGCCAAATATCTAATTTTCCACTTCTCATAATCAGCCTAGAGGTAGTTCCAACATGTTCCCCACTCATGGAGTCATGGTCAACTGATTTTAACATGGTTGTTCCATTTGTCCTCCTGCAATTAATATAATTATTCTGTTGTGATACAAGTGTCATTGTCAAATAGTTAGTTGATTCCAAATAGATCTCTGCCTAACAGTCACAATCATTAAATACAATTATTAAATTCGAAATTCGGAATTGCCATAAATGGGAAAAAAATTCTAGATTAGAATTTGCCAAAACGGAAATAAATTTCCATCACACAAAAATAAAAATATTTTATTTTTGGGGGATGTCACATCCTTTCCCCCTTCAGTAAAACACTGTCCTCAGTGTTCGTTCCTTTCCTGGAAAAGGATTGGATGAGATTTCTGCAAATCTGTTTCCAATTCCCAAGTGGCCTCCTCAGGACTAAAGTGCTTCCATTGCACTTTTACCTAAGCGACGACTCTGTTCTGAAGTGCTATTTCTCTCCAGTCCAGAATGCGCAGGGGTTCCACCTGGAACTCACCTTCGGGTTCCACCTGCACCAAGTTCCAATCAATCATATGAGTAGGGTCATGAATATAATTTTTCAGCAAAGACACATGAAATACATTATGAATTCTTAGATTAGCTGGAAGTGCAAGATAATATGCGACGGGTCCAATTCAAGCTAGTATCTCGAAGGGCCCACAAAACCTGGGTGCCAGTTTGGCACAGTTCCCCAACTTCAGTGACCTTTTTCGGGCTTTGACCTTCAAATAAACATGGTCTCCCATTTGAAATTCCAAGTGTCCTCTTTTCTGATCCGCATAGCTCTTTTGTATTTCCTATGCCTGTTTCAAGTTCTGTTGTACCTTTCTTACCATGTTCTCCATTTCTTGGAGCATCTCTGGTCCAACCATGAGTCTTCCAGTCAGGTTATACCAACTAATTGGAGTTGTACACTTTCTGTCATACAGTATTTCGAAAGGGCTCAACTTAGCCGAAGTTTGGTACTCATTGTTATAACTTATATGCAAATTCTACCAAGTGTAGGTAGTCTTCCCACTTGTTTGGTTTTGTTCTTACATACATGTGGAGCATATCCTGTATGATTTGGTTTGTCCTCTTGGTCTGTCCATCCGTTTGTGGATGATAACTCGTACTGAAATTCAAATTAGTATTTATCCGTGCAAACAATTCCTTCCAAAACGTGGATGTGAATTTTATGTCTCTATCCAAAATCACCATTTTAGGAATACCATGCAGTCTAAAAATTTCTTTCATGAATATTTCAGCAATGTTAATAGCTTTAAAGTAGACTTTACAGGAATAAAGTGTGCATACTTACTGAGTTTATCCATTAGAGACATGATAGAATCATTCTGTTTCTGAGTTTTAGGTAAACGTGTTATAAATTCCAGTGATATGGTCTCCCATTTCCATTATGGTACTGGTAATGGCTGTAATAGGTCGGTTGGATGCTGGTGTTCGACCTTAACCTGTTGACAATCTTGGCACCTAGCCAAATATTCTGTTGTTTTTCCCTTCATGTTAGGCCAGTAAAATARTTTTTTTAGTGTTGTTATTGTTTTCTGGTAACCTGGATGGCTAGAATACAGTTTCTTATGCACTTCATCTAAAATAGTTAATTTTAGCTCTGTTGAATCTGGCATGTAAAGTTTGTTTTTAAATCTTAATAGTCCCTTCTTGTCAATACTTATATATGGTTTATCTGAGTTTGCGATACTATTTTGAAATTATGTCATTATCTTAGTGTAATTTCCATCGTTGATACCTATCGTCCTTATTCTTTGTTCCAGATCACTTTCTTCCCTACTGATGTTTATCTCAAATAACCCATGGATTTTGTGGCTTAAAGCATATGCTATTTTAGTTTCCTTACCCTTGATATGTCTGACCTCGAAGTCAAATTTTCACAGGAAGGCTAGCCACCTTTCTTGTCTTGCATTAAGGTCTGGTTGGTTAAACAAATATTTCACCCTGCTATTATCCGTCAATAGTAAGAATTTTCTTCCCATTATATAGTGTCGCTACATTTTTAAGGCATGTATTACTGCTGCCAATTCTAAGTCATGAGTGACATAATTTTGCTTGTGTTCCTTTAATTTCTGGGACTCATAACAAATCAAATTCCCTTCCTAAGTTAGAACACCACCTAGTCCCTCTTTACTTGCATCAATGCATACTGTGAAGTCTTTATCTGGGTATGCTACCTTCAAGATAGGAGTTGATGTCAATAATTATTTTAGCTTGTTAAAACTGTCTTGGCACTTTTGCGACCAGTTAAACTTGGTCCCTTTCTTTTGTAATGACGTGATAGGGTAGGCTATCTTGGAGAACCCTTCTATAAATATGTGATAATATCCAGTGATTCCCATCAATGACCGGATATCTTCCACATCCTTATGCACTAGCCATTCCATAATGGCTTTTATCTTTTCCAGGTCTACGACAATACCTTCTGAGGAAATGAAATGTCCTAAATATTGTATTTCTTTTTGATAAAAATCACATTTGTCGAATTTTTTGTATAGTTTGTGTTTCCTTAGTGTTTTCAGAACTATTCGTAAGTGATCATCATGTTCCTCCTCCATTTTAGAATAGACCATAATATCATCGATAAATACTACTACAAACTTGTCTAATTACTGGCTGAAAATGTTGTTCATCAAGCACATAAATGTGGTTGGTGCATTAGTGAGTCCGAAAGGTATGACTACAAACTCATAGTGCCTATATCTTGTTCGAAGTGTTGTTTTGCTTATGTCCTGATCCTTTATCCTAACTTGATGATATCCGGATCATAAATCGAATTTTGAGAAGATCTTGGCCTGACCAACTTGATGATATCTGGATCGTAAATCCAATTTTGAGAAGATCTTAGCCCCACCAACTTGATCAAACAGATCATTTATCCTGGGTAAGGGGTATTTGTTATTGATGGTCACTTTGTTCAGTTGTCTATAATCGATACATAAACTTAGAGTATTGTCTTTATTTTTCACAAAGAGGACTGGTGCTTCCCATGGCGAGACACTTGGTCTGATATACTCTTTATCCAACAATTCCTGTAATTGTATTTTTAATTTTGTCAGTTCTGGTGGACTCATTCGGTAGGGTGCTTTTCAGATAGGGGATGATCTGGGTAGTAAGCCTATGGAGAAATCTATTTCTCTCCTAGGAGGCAATTCTGGTATCTCATTGACAAACATGTCTTTGAATTCATGTAGGACAACAAAGTCTTCTAACTTGGGCTTATCTTCTTTTTCTAATAGATTTGTTACTTGGATGGCATAAACTTGACATCCCTTTATAATACATTTCTTGAATTGCATTGTTGAAACTTGTCTGACTGACATAGGTTTTGGTTTGCCTTAGGTTGTTCTAATAGTGCCAAAATTATCTTTGTAGCTAAGTATCTTTGTATAATAGTCTAGTACTGCTTTGTGTTGTTCCAACCAATCCATCCTGATAATCATATCATAAGATCCTAGGGGTAGGATGTTTAGATTGGTCCTTATCTTTTGACCATCTAAGATGAACTCAAGATTAGAAATAAAGTTAACTACTTTTCTTTTAGTTCCTATTGCTAGTTGTACAAGCCAAGATTTTTCGTGCTTTTGTTTCTTAATCTTATTCAACTCTACTACATCGGGAGTAATATAGCTTAACGTAGCTCCAGGGTCAATTAAAATAGAAATTCGAGTGTCATGGATTTTACCTTCGATTTCTACCACCGAGGACTTGTGGTTGGCTTGTCAACCATCTATGGCTGCATTTATCCGATGGAAACATCTGCCCATGTCTCCCACTGTCGAGGCTTCCTGTAAATTGTGAACAACAATTCTATTTGTTGTAATTAAACATGGACAGTTCCTCCTTAGGTGAGGCTCTCCACACTCCCAACACTTTAATGGCTCGCGTGAGTTGTCCTAGGTTTACCGGTTTACCTCTACCTTATGTATTTGGATGATTGGAGTGAAAATCCTTCCTAGGGAAAATTTTTGCTGCATTCTGATAAGGAGTTGGATGGTGTCCCTTCTTCTGTTGGTTTATTCCATCTTGCTTCTTATCTTTCCAGGTCTTGGAAAACTCTACCTCTTGTTTATATTGGTCATAGCACATTCGCTCTTTCCCGAATACGTCACTCAAGGATTTGGGGTTGTCAAACTCAACTCTGTCCCTGTAGGATTGTGGTAAACAGCTTAAGAATCGCTGTACTTTTACCTTATCCTCTCAGATGTATGGTACGAACCTTAGTAGATCCAAAAATTTATTTATAAGGTCCTCCATCGTCATTTGTCCGAGTTGTAACTCATAAAATTCTTTCATCTTCCTTTCATAATAGCTTTCAGAAAGGTATTGTTTCTTGAAATACTTCTTGATGTCGGACCATTCCAACTGTTTCTCCTTCAGTCCCTTGGCTAATTTCAGGTCCTACCACCAAATGTTGGCCTTCCCCTTTAGATTGTAGATGGCTATTCTGACCTTCATGTTACTGGAATAGTTGTAGATTTGGAAGTATTTTTTGATGTCCAACAACCATGCCTTGGCTTCTTCTCCTATATTGTATTCTCCATCAAAATTAGGTGGTTTAATCTTTATAAACTCTCCTTCAAGGTGGTCTGCTTGTTTTCTTTTTTTGTCTGGTATGGTTTTGTCTTCAGCTGAAGGTGTCCCTTCAGGCGAACTATCTCCTTTTTTTGTTTTCACACCAGAGTTCTTCGAGGCCCTCCTGCTGACCTCTTCCTCATGGTTATCATCTTTTGGACTTTTCTTGGTTACTATACTATGCAAAAAGACTTCATTTATCTCTTTCTATTCCTTTTGTGCCTTCTTCGATTTTTCATTGTCGACCTTGAAAACCTATAGTTCAAGAATAAGGTTCCTCATTGTTTCCAACACCTCCGTGGGTGAACTTCCATCATTGTTCTATCTTGGATCTCCATGAGGTCCTTGCTGTAGATTCTCTTCCATCTTGATTTTCAAACCTTCTTGAGCTGCCATAATTCAACAAAAAACTGAAAAGGATTTTGGTCTAAATTCAGAAGATTTATTAGTTTTTTCATAAATCGGAATATATACCAAGCATTTAATGTGGCCCTATTCAGGCCCAATGTTGTAACTTTTGCTCTGATACCATATGTGATGTACCTCAAATTTACCATACAAAAAAAAATTCTATGACATAATTCAATTCCGTTTAAGCTTAGAATTTAAGAGGATGTAAGATTCCTTTCTGTTCATAAGGATATTATTACACTAGACTAATCTATTCGAACAAAAAAGCTTTTGTGGGTACATTCCTTCCATGACTCTATTACTTCCCTAAATTCTCCAACTACACCAACATACTCAAATGTATAAAGGTGATGTCTAAACTTAGGTCAAAGGAACCCTTGATGTTTCGAGGGATAAAGCTCAGAAGGGATAGCACCTTTCTCATAGAGTCAAGATTTGGTGGTAGAATGCCAAATCATTTTGGTCAGATATCCTTAGAAGAACGGACGGTGAAATTTCCTCAAGAAAGGCACTGAAATACCGTAAACTATTGGATCTCATAGATCTGTGTGAAAGTTAAGACTGATTGTCTTGTAGCGTTCAGAAGCTCAAGAGGAGTAGCGACCGTTGGATGAGAATTAACGGGAGGCGTTGATCTCGTTCTTGAATTACGTCATTTCAGAGTTCGGTGTTTGGGGCAGCAAAGGATTTTGGAGTCGATGTATCGCGAACTTCCGATTCGTGAAATCTCAAAAGAATTGGGATTGTTGACTTCAAGCGAAAAGGCCTTAAACTGCTAAGCCTCTTTTCGTCATTTCGGGTCCTGGGAGGTTGAAGGGCCAATAAATATTGTATCTGAAAATCGCAAAATCTCGAATTGCAAAACCCCAAAGTGTGAAATGGAAAAAACCTGTTAAGCCCCTTTTCGTCATTTCAGGTCCCAGGAGTTCGAAGGGCCCAAAAATGTTGCAGCCAGAGTCACGAAATCCTGAATCGCGAAACCCCGAAGTACTATATGTAAAGGCTCCTTCCAATTCAATTATTCAAGGATAGATCTACCAGAACTTTAATTACAAAAGTAAACATATGCCTATAAGTAGATCAGTACCTTTCAAGCTCCTCTATACATAGAAAATCCTACCTAGAATTTTGATTTTAGAGCTAAAAATGCTCCTGTAGTTGGATCTTGTTTTTTCAAGTTCATATGTAGATAGTTTTATCTAGCATTTTTTTTCACAAGGAACCATTCCCAAAATTTAGTCTTTGAACATAAAATTATTACAATCATCTGATGTTATCCATGGAAATTATTTCAACTAAGCACAATTAGCCGCATAAAATCAGATACACGAATCATTCAAACAAGGACTGAGCATATTTTAAAAAAAAGGTAAAATACCAAGTTTCCATTTCAGCATTAGAGATTTTCTTATTACATATGCGCGAGGTTCCTCTCCTTTACTAAATCTCAAAATCCTGAACCCTAAAATGTTGGGCCCACAATCCTTTCGCATTTCGTGATTCGACACTTCTTGTTTCATTTTGTTTATGCATCAGGTGTTCAAGAATCTCGAACCCCAAAATCATGAAATGTTGGGCCCACAGTCCTTTTGCATTTTACGATTCGGCACTTCTTATTTCATTTTGTTTCAGCATCAGGTGTTCGAAATCCCCAAAATCCCGAACCTCGAAATCCCGATCATTAATATAACTTGGTGCATGAAATCTTTTGTTTTTGAGTTCTGTGTTTGTAATCGCCGAAAACCCAATTGACCTCTATTTTTCACAGCATTTTTTCCCTTTACTGTTTATGCCCTAAATCAATAGCCTACGTTAATTTTTCAGTAAGGTCCTGAATAAAGTCTTTGGACCCTTAAACTTGTAGAGCATTCAATTGCCCAATTTATAAGGGTCATTTAGATTTCTCTATGCCCTAAAATCTCAAATACCATGGTTATTGCCTTGAGGACAGGCCCTATTTTCAACGCTATATATTGGATCGACATACACTAGATCTATAATACTAAATCATTTTATCCCATTTCAGCATTCCTTATAATTACTACCCGAATGGTTCAATTCTGCCATATCAATTATTTAGATTGGAGATAAAGGTCAAAGTATAGTTCCCATTCTATATTTTTCTTCTAGAATAATATATCCATATAAATACATGATTCTATAAGTGTAAACCTACTCAATCCAGATCTGTTTGTTATTGCAATTACAAATTAATAACCTTTKCCTATAGATGACTTTATACTATCAATTCACTTGCACACGAATAACTTTGTCTCGGGTTTTTATTCAGGAGGGGCGATCCTCGGATTTAAATGATTGAATATAAAACTTCATACAATGAATAGATATCGTCTATGGAGGTCATCTCAACTTAGTACAGTTAGATACATTACAACAAATAGAAATAATCATTCACACAGTTACATTCCAGCAAATAGATATGATCATTCACACAAAGAAGGAAAAGTTTACATATCTGGAACAGTTTCATGGAAAGACAAAGGGAATAATCATGTTCCTCCCAACCGTAGAATAGGGAAGCCAAAGTCACTTCCCCGATTCACCTCCTAGCATGGACATGAATCCATGATAAAAAAACTTGGAAACACGTCCTCAGTATTGTCCTCCAATTCAAACAGTTATCCTCTTGCCTCACACTTACTCAACAGTGCTCATAACAGCAAGGAAAATCCATTTCAACGGGATCCTCCTACCTCACACTCAATCCGCAGTGTTCATAATAGCAAGGAGAGCTCAAAATGTTTCCCCAGCATACTTGGCAGTGTCCTGCCTCCTTGCATATGCTATTTATCAATTTTTGCCTGGGTCTTTTTCCCTCCTTTGGGGATTTTCGCAACTCTCTTAATCCCTGATTTTAGGGGGCTTCCAGTGTCCAAATCTCTGATTTTCCACTTCTCATAATCAGCCTAGAGGCAGTTCCAACATGTTCCCCACTCATGGAGTCATGGCCAGCTGATTTTAACATGGTTGTTCCATTTGTCCTCCTGCAATTAATATAATTATTCTATTGTGATACAAGTTTCATAGTCAAATAGTTATATGAGTCCAAATAGATCTCTTCCCAATAGTCACAATCATTAAATACAATTATTAAATTCAAAATTCTGAATTGCCATAAATGGAAAAAAAATTCCATATTCGAATTTGCCAAAAATGGAAATAAATTTCCAGCGCACAAAAATAAAAATATTTTATTTTTATGGGATGTCACACCTATGAGATCATTACAAAATAAAGGGACCAAGTTTAACCGGTCACAAAAGTGTCAAGACAATTTTAATAAGTTAAAGGAATTTTTAAAAATTGCACCCATTCTAAAGGTAGCAGATCCAGATAAAGACTTTACTATCTGTGTAGATTCGAGTAAAGAAGGGCTAGGTGGTGTCCTAACTCAATAAGGACATTTTATTTGTTATGAGTCCCAAAAACTAAAATAACAAGACCGAAACTACATCACTCGTGTATTAGAATTGGTAGCAATAATACATGCCTTAAAAATGTGGCGACACTACATAATGGGTAGAAGATTTCTATTATTGGCAGATAATAGCAGTGTTAAATATTTGTTTAGTCAACCAGACCTTAATGCAAGGAAAGCAAGATGGCTATCCTTCTTGAGGGAATTTGACTTTGAGGTAAGACATATCAAGGGTAAGGAAAATAAAGTAGTTGATGCTTTGAGGAGAAGAGTTCATGGATTGTTTTAAATCAACATTAGCAGGGCAGAAAGTGATATTGAATAGAGGATAAAGAATTGAGGTAATAACAACAAAAACTACACTAAGATAGTGGAAGAATTACAAACAACTACAGAAAATTCAGACAAAACAGATCTGAGTATTGATAAAAATGGTGTACTACGATTTAAAGATAGGATATACATACCAGATTCGGCAGAGTTAGAGCTAACGATTTTGGATGAAGTGCATAAGAAACCATATTCTGGCCATCCAGGATTCCAGAAATCGATAACAACACTTAGAAAATTATTCTATTGGCCTAATATGAAGGGAGAAACAACATAATACTTAGGTAAATGTCATATTGTGATCAGGTAAAATCTGAACACCAGCATCGAGTCAACCTATTACATCCCTTACTGGTACCATAATGGAAATGGGAGACTATATCACTGGACTTTATTACAGGTTTTCCTAAAACTCAGAAACAAAATGATTCTATTATGGTGGTAATCGATAAACTTAGTAAGTCTGCACACTTTATTCCTGTAAGGTCTACTTTTAAAGATATTAACATC
>JASDQU010353577.1:0-12083 GCA_032191745.1 Picea mariana
AACAATCAAGGGTTTTTGGAGATTCTTTACCTTTGATAATCTTGATGGAGTGGTCTTCAATATCTTCCTTCTCCTTCTTTCTTTCATATGTCTCCTCTAGCTTTAGCCATAGATCCTTGGCGGAAGTGCATTGTTCCATGATTTATTTGATAGGCCTTGAGAGTCCACTAAGAATGGTCTTAAGAGCCAATGCATCATTCTTTTTTCCTTCCCTTTGAGTTGCAAACTTTGAATTTTTCTTCAACGAAACTGATCCACCAATGGTTTCCTTCCAAATAGTTGCTCCCATTGTCTTCAAATACATTCTCATCTCTATTCTGCAAGTAGAATAGTTTTCCTCATCAAGGTTTGGTATTTCATCATCCATTTGTGTGTCTATGTATCTCCTTCAAGTTTGTTAAGGATTGTAGTGAAGGCCCTCTATGATACCAATTGTAAGACACACTGACTACGCTAAGAGGNTTACTCATTGTTTTCATTTATAACCAGTTAAATATCAACACATATCAGCAACTTATATCAACAATATATTATTGACAAGTCATCACCACAAGGAACACAAAGAACACAAGATGTATGTACAATTTTCTTTTTATTATGGACTACAATCCTTGGGGTTTTTCAGAAACAACTGAATAGAGTACAACTCTACAAGAGCACCAACTCTATAATGCAAGACTCAACTTACAC
Organism: Picea mariana; assembly: GCA_032191745.1. NCBI lineage: Eukaryota > Viridiplantae > Streptophyta > Pinopsida > Pinales > Pinaceae > Picea > Picea mariana. The sequence continues at coordinate 691 of JASDQU010353577.1, forward strand.
CCTCAACACCAACTGATATGAGGCAACAATCCTCAACAGATATCAAGCTGTACCATAAATAAGTGCATCAACCATGCACCAACCTATGCCAAACAACCTGTAATCAACGTGTACCATAAAAAAAGTGCATCCAACCATGTACCAAGTATATAAAAATCATGTTTCAAATACTTATAAAAAATGACTCATCAATATGTACCAACATCATCAACTATACATCTCATGTATGTGCCAACTTATCAGCTGCTTGGCTCAACCATGACTAGTTTTGGATTAGTCAACAATCCTAACTTGAAATAATCATAACTTTGTACCTGTAATGAATAAATATCTGAAACTTATACACAATGTTCTTAAATGTTTTTTATGCAATTCCTCCAGGTGTCACTACTTGGAACCTCTTAAAAGGAGTTATAGCAAAAATGCCATACCTTGCTTAATTCTGTCTTATTCTAGAGAGTGATTTTGTAGAGCATGCACCGCATGGAATATTTGTTGAATAGATATGAAAATGTTACACAGAATACTAAATAATTTAATCTAACCAAAAACATTTTTCTCACTGAATTTGGATATGTTATGAAGAATTTATGACGTTTGTACCTGAAACACCTGTTTTAGACTAGTTTCCGGACTAGCCACAAGCCTATTTTCCACGGCGAGTATCTCCAAAAATAAAACGACCCACAAGTTGAATTTTTTACCACATATACTTGGATATGTTTCCTCAATGGCATATTAATATCACAGTATGAATTATTATAGAAAAAATGTTATTGCAAAAATGGTGAGATGACCTGTAAATAACATACCTTAGAAAGCATCATGAAAATAATTTATCCTCCCTTGAATTCCAGCCCTCTTTTCTTCACATTCCCTCTGAAATTCAGCTTAGATATCCTTTGGTTACCTCATTCACCTATAGATATTCAATATTCTCAAGTTTTCCACACCAAAAACGCTCAAGAAGCTCTCCATCAATAATCCAAAAGATATTCTCACAAGAAACTCTCCATTGATCCACAAAATGGATGATCTATAAGAGACCAATGCTATCTTATTTATACTTTCATACTCTAGGTCACTTAACCCATTTTTAGGCCACTTAACCCATTTCTAGGTAACTTAACATATTTTCCTTATTTTAGGGTTAACCACTTTTCATAAATAGAAAGTTCTCCAATACTTTATCATTTAAATATTCCTTCTTGATTTTGTCACCTTACTTTATCATTTCTTGATTTTGTCACTTCTATTTATTATTTAAATAATCCACCTTGACTTTGTCACATTAATTTATCATTTAAATAATTATTTCTTCTTTTAGGTCACTTTGGCTTCTTTGACATTGGGGGCTTCAAGCCTTCATGTGGGGGTCCTTCATCTTCATAAGGCCATAACTCTCAAACCATGAGGAGTTATGTGACATACCACATACCACTGGAAATGGAATGACAAGAACTATCCCTATAGGATAGTTTCACCAACAATTTCCTTGATCTTCATCTCATTATTCCACATACAAACATGGGTCCTCCAACCATTCTTCTAGGATAACTCAATCCGCAAAGCGTTTTCCCGTGAGGGATTTCACCATAAGGGGACCACTTTGGAGTTCATCCGTTTGTGCACCTTATCAATCATGATAAGACAATAATGAGAGCATGGGTCCTCCAACCATTCTTCTAGGATAATTCAATCTGCAAAGCGTCTTCCCGTGAGGGCTTTCACCATAAGGGGACCACTTTGGAGTTCATCCATTTGTGCACCTTATCAATCATGATAAGACAATAATGTGTCATCTATACATTTTTCCAACAATGCATCATATACCAATGAAACCACATCAATCCATCTTCATCATGTATCAATGACAACTCATTGATCCATCTTCATTATATCAATGACAACTCATTGATTCATATTCATCTATGCATTATCATCAAGGAAAATACATATTACATTACATCAATCATCAATCAATCAATCATTTGGCATCAATCAATCACTTGAAATCAATCAATGACATCACTCAATCAAACCATTGGCATCAATGACAACATGATCCAACAATAATTCCCTCCCCCTTAAAGGAACATCGTCCTCAGTGTTCTTTCTCAAAAACACCTGTCATGCCTTTCTCATTCAGTTGTTTTAGAAATCTCGATCTTTCTCTCTCGGTTAGGTCGTTTTTCAGACCCTTAATCTTTGTCACCTGCTTTCAGTAATTCTTGGAAAATCAAGCATGTTAATCATAGTCTTATGTGAAAACATTGCATAAAAATTTCTAGAAAAATTTTCATAATCTTAGCACAATAATTATCTACGTAGTTTGTGGATTTGTATCCGCATGGTTGTTTTGTTATCCAAGCTCATTGATTTTCCTTGACGTACCCATTGGGTGCATTATCCCAATCAATAGTTTACAATAACTATCAAGGTTTCGTATTCCTTGCAGTCACTCACCCTCCAGGCCCAGGCTCAGGCATCCCCTTCTCTACTATACAGTCCCTCGGGTGATCCATATTGCCTTGCCAAGGTTTCCTCGCACAGGAAGAACTACCCACCGTGTGCATGATCCCAATAGTTTACAAGAAATATTAAGGTCTCCTCTTCCTTGTGCACACTCACCCTCCAGGCCTAGGTTCAGGCATCCCCTTCACTGTTATACAGTCCCTCGGGTGATCCATCTTTCCTTGCCAAGGTTTTCTCACACATAAAGAATTCCAGAGACTCTATCGAGTCTTATAGTTGAGGCGTCCCTCAGAATTTCTCTGTCGAGGTGTCCCTCCGTCTTGTGTTACCTCAACACAATGTATTTTAGGCGATCATGGCTTATCACAGGGTTCTCATGGCTCAACAATAACCATTTTTCATGCTTTTATAGCTTGACAGCCTTCCGGCTCAGCTAAAGTTAGGGACGAAGGTTACTCTCCTTCTCCCGAATCAATCATAGATAGGGACGAAGGTTCCTCTCCTTCTCCTAAGTCAGTATTTATTTCATGCGATCAGATTATACTCTTTCTCACCCATATCACGTCATATAAAAATTCACGAGACATCATCATAAATTTTAAATTAAAAAATTTATTGTAACTCTGCGACCCATAGATATCCAAATTCCACATTTTGTCTCCATATTTGTTTTGCACAGGAAACAGATTCACAATTATGAGACTTTCCTTCCCATAGCGGTTTGGATCAACAGTCAATTGGTCTTCCTTATGGCTTACAACACTGTCATATTCAAGACTCCCTTGCTTCTTGCACGTTCAACTTCAATCAACCAAACAAATTGTTAGTTTCCATGCACATACATTTTATTGCACCTTTATAGCATCATCACGGACAATTTTGGAATTGTGCATACTAACAATCAAATTCACTTTCTCAAAAAGGAAATACCATTTCTTGCAGTTTGGCTCAGTAGGCAATTGGTCTTCCTTATGGGCTTACAATACTTTCATATCCAAGACCAATTTCAATATTCCTCAACCAAACATATTGTTAGTTTTCATGCATATTACCTTTTCAAAATCAAGAATACTAATAGTCCAAGTCATTTTCATTTATTCAAGAATACCAAGCAAAAAAGACACATCATCCCTTACCTATGCATCATTTCAGTCTACCAAATTTTTCAGAATGTAATTCAGATATTAATTGACCTTAATGAATGTGCCAACGTTCGTGTCCACATTCATACCCAATGCACCTATGCATTGATTTTAAGTTTCCCACACTTTACAATAAGTATTTTTTCATGGTGTGTTGGAGCTTAGCCAAGCTTTTCACCATATGGTTTATTCATTGCCATTCATTGTTGCAGCAGGACTATGCTTCCAACTAATGGATGATCACGATTCTAATTCAGTACATATGAACTACAAATTTCACGTGAATGCCTTTAAGCATTCCTCCTTCATTAATAAAGAGGGTGCCAACACTCATGGCCACCCAAATTTGGTTTTTCTCTAACACCTATACAATGTAAGTAGAAATGTTGGAAGGTCCTCCTTCCTCAATGGAAATCCATTGTCTGTCCTTTATGCAAACATGGATTTCCTGGAAGCAATTCCATGCAACGTCATATCTATGAGCACTTTTGTTTCCAATCGTTCCTTGATTGGTCAATGTATTCATGACATATCAGTTCATGAATTCTTCCGAGGATTACAATCAATCTTTACTACTAGAGGTTCACACCTCCATCATTCAGGTTCTCCTTCCTAAATCATACCATACTTGGGTATCCAAGGCATACAATTGCCTTTCAACATTCCATACATAACAGTAAGACTGTAAAGATACTCCAGAAGGGATTCTTATCCATTTACTTCATACCTTGTGCCACATAGGCATGAAAATTTTTATACCTCTTTTGGTTGTTAGCATCCCCTCTGATATTATTCCAACAATGGTCCTCCATGGGGACTTTTAAGGTCCCTTCAACAATCTTTCAACATGAACCTTTTCATAGTCATCCTCTGATTGAGGTTGTTCATTATTGGCAATTGTCTTTCTCAACGGTTCCAATCTATTTCCTTTTGCACATGACATACATCATGAGCACATTAGTCGTCACGTAAATTAAAAATGTGAGTACCATAGCATTCAAATTAATAAAACATTTTCAAACATGTCCTAGCATATTTGTATGCACTTCATCACATTATCCTTAATGTTTTTGTGAGTGCAACACAACAGTTCTCAATTGTTTCTTCAGTAATACAACCATCATCACTATGGTGTAAAAACATTTGCTTTCATCACCATACTAGCTTTCTCATCCCAGAGAAAAATATAATACACAACAAGAAAAGAATTGAGGGATCTCCCCTTCTTCAAATTCTTTCTACATTGCCTGGGACTTTTCATCCCAGTTGAGTTATTTCTAAGGCCTCACTGTATTTTCCTTTCTTTTGCAATTTACTCCATGTTGGGATCTTCCTGCTCTTTTCCTTGAGCAGCCTTGGTTAGGCCTCGCTCTAACCTTTTTGGAATACAACAACATACTTTAATAGCAAAGTTTTTGTTCATAATAGATCATGAACCTGTGCATCCTGCACATTACCATTTGGTTATCAGAATGGTCAATACTCATTTATTAGTCTTCTATTCATTACATGATGTTTTTCAAAATGTAATCTAGGATTCTGGTGTGTGTGTGTATATATATATATATATATATAAGCTTGTGGCTCACTTCTTAATTCTCAGCAGTCATCAAGGTTGTGACTTTATTTTCCCAACAGAGTCTTCATACAGTTCCTCCACAGGCAACTCCTTAACCATGAAACTTCCTTATTGCATATCCATCACTATTTGTGATGCCTTCAACCTTGAGTTAGCTTCAACAGTTTACCAAATATCCCATAAGGAATATAAACATGCATATTTGTCATGTACCCAAATTATGTATCCATACATATTCTGGTTTTGTTAACTTACATCCATGATGTATTCAACCATATTCATAATCCTAAACCTACCTGTAGTAGTCATGGGTATGTTTCACAACCCTCCTACGTCTCTACCTTTAAGATCGGTCAAATCAGGATTGTTCACAATCCTTCTCATGTGATTCTCACTCATTAGGGAAACCATATTGTATCTATATCTATACTCTTACATCATACATGTGCATCACTTGCACGTTCAATATCGTTCATACCTAACTAGTATTAATATCAGGCTTCATATTAGGAAGCTCCATAATGCATTAAACCTATGCACTCAAGCATAATTAAACACGGATAAGTATTCATCCTGCTAGATTTTTGCTTACACCTTTTTACATGTCATTCACACACATGGACATATCAGGATTCTATATCCTTTTCCCAAGGATCTTCCAATCATCCTTATGATCATGTATACACATTTGTGTATAAGTAGCTACATCTCTTGCACCTTTTTACCTCATTCATTCACTTGATAGTTTAATTTCATCATTATTGTCCTTTAGTTTGGGATTTTAATCACCTATAGGACTAATCTCATGATCATATCTCATATTGATGTTGCCTTTTCTCAAGGAAATAACCAACCAGGGTCACTCTCCCTTGTATACTATAGCTGGCAAAAAAAAACTTTCTTGCCTCAACTTCTATAGGACTTTACTCATCTCACCTTTCCTCTGGTCATGAGGAGTTATATACTCCAAGTTTAATATAAAGCAATAATTATACTACCAAGGATCCTACCTGATTATATCAGATTCCTTTAATCCCACAAAGGTATTAACCATTATATAATCAGCCATCATCAATGCCCGAGGTTCCAACTACCTGTGCTTAGAGGCAGTGTCACAAACGTCAGGTCATCCGTCCTTCGGGCTTCAACTGCTCTTGATAGAACCCTGCCACATTTAGTTTTCCACATTCAAGTCTTATTATAAATGTTAATTAGCATATCCCTACTCTGGTAATAGTAGTCATCACTTTGACAAGGGCTAAAGAAATTCTTCTGCTGAAATTCAACAAGAATTCCCAAAATCATCGGTTCAATTTGCAGTTCTTCTCCTCAAGGAGTAGATGCAGATAACAATATATCCTTACGTGAATTGTACATGATCCCAAGAAGGCCAACTATTGTAACCATGCTCTGATACCATTTTGTAACACACCCACTACGGGGCATAAAATTTTTCAATTTTCTTAAAGGACAAAAACTCCATTCATGGTTCCTAATTTGGAAGGTCAGGGAACCAGTCCAACCTCCTGGTCAATGATCTCTAATTCTAAAGCCAAATAATTCTTTGGGACCTTCATGGTCTCGTTCTATAGTTAAACACAGAACCTTTCGACTTCTCGGTGCAGGTTTAAGGGCACCCGTGACCTTTCCTTTCGCCCTGCTACGAAAACCCAGAGTGTCAGGCGTTAGCTCCTTTTCTTTTATAAGCCCTCTCTTGATGTCACCTTGGCGATGACCATGTGATTGTGGGCACCTGTCCTACCCAATAAACGGTTCTGCCTTCATTCTGGGTGGTTGAAATTTCAAACCAGATCAACGGTCCAACAACCCTCTTCTCGATCGGCGATTGAGATATCCTCCAAGTCTCCGGACTTCTAAGATCTCAAATCTCAAACCTTCCCAATAAAGGATCATTCTTAACTCTATTTTGTTGGAGTAACTCTTCGATTACCTGCTGGAATCTCACAAACAAATCCACAGGTCCTTTATGAAACTTTGCCTGCGCGACTAAGAACCAAGCGCGAGCCTCACCTCCACATGACCACAGGTTGTGACCGCATGCCTACACAAAAGGTGCGTCGTGATTTTGCATGTCAGGAATTTGCGGGTGAGCCAACCCTGACTCCCCGACTCCCAAATGTCGAAAAGAGATTAACGGATGCTAGCTCCTCCCTTGGCAACTTCAGGTTTCAGGAGTTTTAGTCACGCCATCGTGCGAATCTTCCGATGTGAAAATCACCGATCTCGCCAATCCAACAGTCAAGGAGGGTCCAAATAGATCCTTAGATCTACGGTCCGGATCATGTCACAACTTTGGGTTTCAGGAGTTTAGTCGTGCCAACATGTGAATCACCCAATGTGTGATCTTGTGAAGACTGAAGGAGTCGAGGCATTAACGCATGTGCCCCTTCTTCAAATCTAATGGTCGCAACAGACCCTATGTCCTCCCGAATGGATCTCATCCATTCATCTTCTAAATGAAAGGATATTCCCTTTCGATACTTGAACCTCACTATTCTTCTTGATATTTGTTGGCTCTGAAAGGCTTAAGAGTTTTGCACTCTTTCTCTTGAATGTAATGCTTGGAAGGGTCTTCTACACTATTCTCGTGCTCCTTCATCAAGTCTAGAACTTAAGTGGTTCTCGGTCTCTGCTTACCTCACAGAGGACCTGTGCATATTTTCACCACCTCTCCTGAGCTTAACCCACTTCATCCTCAAAGGGATTAAGAACGATAGGAGGGTCGACATTCATACATGAAACTATACCTAAGGTCAACGAACTCAAGAACGCAAGAATTTATGAGTATAAAAACACATCCAATTCATACAATTTCCTACTTGCCTAATTACAAAATCAAGAAGGAATAAAAGGGATACAGTATAATCATTAAGAAAATATATCTATCCGTGCAACATTCATAGGATATCCAACTTTAATTCACAGTACCACTTAATTACACAAGATATGTGATTACTTATCTATTACATGTGGTAGCCAACTAACTTACTGTGGGTGTTCGTCCTTCCACCCTTCCATAGGCTCAGAGGAATTCATTCTTAGCACTCTGGCCACCCCTGTGTCAAGCCATGATATCACTAGGGAAATCTCGCAGTTCTCAAGGATTCCTTCTCTGTTCAGCTTCTGCTTGGGTTCTGTTCTCTGCAACTTTAAGATATTTCTCTCTGTTATGGACTTGATGAGGTTTATCATATGCTTACTCAACATCAAGATCGAGACCTTCTATTCATTATCCCCTGGAAAGATCCGTGCATCTCCCTTATAGGCTTGCGCTCTCGTCCCATGTCCCTTCTCTGGTTGTTTGTGTGTATCTATCTTACCTTCCTTCTTTTGGAAGGTTCTCGACCCATCACGTTACTTCTGTTAGAAGGAAGCTCAGGTTTGCAGGTCTTTTTTGTACCTGGGGCTAACATTCTTCAGTTAGACCATGCTCCCATTCATGGGGGTGGTCCTTTCTTCATTAACTAATTTCTCTCCTTGGGATCTGAAGGAGGTTTTTCATCCTCATCAAGGTAAATTTGGGGTTATTTGGTATAATGAACCCTCTCGTATAGTTTTCACATTCTTCCACTAGTGATATCATTGCCAATACTTTCAAGGCTTCACACCCCATAGTCAGTTATTGGCAACTCAAACAATAATACATTTACGTCGTTCCCATACCACAACATGGTAATCCTATTTTATGATTAATTACAAGCTAGGGGAAACAGGGTGTTATAGGATCTCACCCGTACTCTTGATTTGGCGAGATCCTAACCTCTTGTCCTAACCTCCTTTTCAATCTATAAAAGGAAACTTCTCTCATGAGAAAAGGTTAATAGATAATGGATAATAACTAGTAGTGAATAATGGTTGATAACTTTAGCTTCTGATTTATGATTAGAATATTGTTCTTTGGCTTTGAGGGATTCTTGTGTCGAAGTATTCAGTTGATGGTGATGGAATTCATGGAAGCAATGTGGGTATTGGAGCAATGAACTAATGGAGAGAGCCTCACAACACCAAGGCACTGGTTTTAACTCTTCCATTATTATTAATACAGTAACATGTTTTCTTTCCTATAAATATCGTTGATTGTAAATTGTCTTTAGTACATTTCTCCTTGGTCATTTGTATAGATTTGCCAAAGTACTATTGTTGTTTTTTTTAGTTAGCTTGTTTTCTTATGCAGGTTTCTATTCAAAAACCCCTGAATCAAGCTAGGAGCTACAATTAGCGAGGACAAACATTAGTTAACATGTATGGGTCCTTACTTATCAATATTTTGATTGTATGAATACAAGGAAAGTAATATGTTATGTGTTGTTTTGTTCTAGATTTGGGTTCCCAAGCTAGGGAGATAGGTCTGTGTCCGCATTGAATAATTTTTCCATAAATAAGGACCATTATTAATATAGTGACTTCTTCGATATTAACCTCATAATTTTGAATTTAATTCATCCAACTCCTCCCTTGAAACAAAAGCTCCAATATTAACTCAAAGAGGGAAAATATTATTCTATAATCATTGAATTCCTTTACATGTTACAATAATCACATAAGAGGATGGATAAAAGAAGAGAAAGATTCTACGGCGACACATTGAATACATTTGCACAAGAAAATTCAGAAAATCATTAATCCAAAGTTTATGGGAAATATTCTTCATTAACAACTAAAGAAAGGAATGCTAATATCATATGGACATATGGGATAGTCCGAGCGGGTTGTGTTCCAAAAGTATTTTACATAAAGGATTTAGTAATATGGTTTACTGGAAACTTCAAGAAATANTTCTCAACTTTAAATATTGTAGTTGGATTTGTCAATTTCTTTGCATCCACCTACTTTCAATAAGATGCTTAAATTTCCAAATCCAACTACAATATTTAAAGTTGAGGAAGCCAAGAATTTTATAAAAGATAAAAATGGCGGCAAAGATATATTTCCATAGTGATTGGAGGATCCCTCAACAATCTCGGAAGACTTATCTTTAATACAATTTAGTCAGCTCAAGAAACCCTACAAAGAAATTGTCTGGTTCTTAGCTAGAATTCTTGGGTTAGAATCTATTGTTGCTATTCCCAGATTGGCTCTGTATATCTTGTATTACTCTATTCAAGGAAAAAAAGTTTTTGATTGGTCAAGGATTATATCCACAGAAATAACATCTCAATTGTCGAACTTTAAGAAAGACAAAATATTTTATATGTTTGGTTATTCAGTTTTCATTATCATTGATAGCCATGAATTTCAAGGGATCCATCTTTCAAAACAAATTTATCTCATGACTGACCCGGTTTATACTTGGTATCCGAATCTCTAGAAGAAAAGAGAAGTGTATCTTGTCTATGAAGTTTACAACTCTTTCCTTTCTTCTTTCAAAAAATCAATGTTGGGGAAAGTACTTCAAGATTCTCATTAGAAGCAGCATCATTTTTAAATCAGATGGGAATTGTTGAATATAATGAATATTATAACATTATCAAAATATATTGTTGCCATGTAGCACACACTTATCTCCCATTTTATGTGTCTGATAAAATGATCATAATAGAAGTTTGTATACAGTACAAATTCTAGGAGAATTTCTTTGCTCAAAGAAATAAAAAAAATAGTTTATTCAATTACCATGTAAGGTTGGTGAGATTGTGGTTAAGAATGCCTTGAATATTGATGAACTCATTGTTCAATTTGAGCCTTATAAGCTAAATGTGGTCGACTATGTGAAAGGGTTTTATCCACAACAATTTTTTATGAATCATATAATTTCTGTTGGTTTTGGTGTCTCATATATCAATACATACATATATGAGGAGGAGGAGAATGAAGAAAATAATTCTCAAGGAAAATCAATTCAGGATCTTGAAACTATTATAAGCACAAACGAGGCATATAATATGCATGGAAGGGTCACATTTGAAAAAAGGTTATAAATATCAAAGTTCATCTCAAAAAGATGTAACTCCAAAATGGCATACCCAGAACATTGTCTAAGACAAATTAAATTCTTCAATCAATAATTCAGGTGTTAAGAACCAAACATCAATATAGCATGGAAAAACCTCAGGAAAAGTACTCAACGCCTTGAAACTGAGATAATTTTAGATAATAAGCCTCTTCGAGGGGGAAACCTCCTTTTACCCCACTTAAAATGTTCAAGTACAAGATGATTCAAAATGAAAATGTCTCCT
>JASDQU010353578.1:0-12083 GCA_032191745.1 Picea mariana
TATTTTATACAGAAGCATCCATAGTTACTCAAGCATTACAAACAACACTTGTCACAAGGGGAGGGGCATGTTAAGCCCTAATATTGTCTCATTACCCCCTAATTGGGGCATATTATATTAGTAATGTTATTTTATTTATGTCGGCTTTAGGCCATTAGTTGTAATTATACCTCCTAGTCTCCTATATATTCCAAGGAGACATTTTCATTTTCAATCATCTTGTACTTGAACATTTAAGTGGGGTAAAAGGAGGTTGCCCCCTTGAAGAGGCTTATTATATGAAATTATCTCTTTTTCAAGGTGTTGAGTACTTTTTCTGAGGTTTTTCTATGCTTTATTGATATTTGGTTCTTAACACTCACCTTTCCCGACTACACTCCTCCTCTCCCTACATGACACCTAACCCCTCACCTTCTACCATTTATCGTTGCACATTTTGCAGATTTTGGGCACTTTTTACCTATTATATGCACTGTGAATTCTTTTCGCAATTGTTTGCCATAATTCCTTGTTTCATGTGTTGTGAAATGAATGAGTCGGAAATTTTGAAGGTGCTCGTACTGTCAAAGCTAACCACCTCCGATTCAAATGGGATTAATTGTTGGAATGAAAGGAAACATGTTAAAGGTTCTTAACCTGTCATTCATCATTCATCCATCACGTTTGAACGAGTGGCGTACCGAATTCTAGTCATCTTATCATATCATCATTGCCAATTGAATGCTAATTGGGTTAGATTATCTTCATGTAGTTAGTATCATTTTATCTATGAGGCAGGTGTTGGTAATTATTATATTGATCCTTGGTAATTTCACAAATCACCCCAATTTTGTTGCAAATTCTCAGCGTTTGATCCTTTTTGGCGTTGTAGACCATTTTTTGATACTCTGATGTTCTGCATGGCTTCTTAAAGCAAGCAAAGATGAGGAAAAATATGTCGCAGAGAGGACCTCTATCCTGAACTTATTGTTGAATACCAGAATTTGCGAGACCTTTCAAGCATGCCAGATGGTTTGAATATGTATACAAGCTTACGAATGGTTATCATTTAGGTGTGGCTCTTTCATTCGCTCAGTATTTTAATGGCATGATTGTTACAGTAGGACACATGAATTTTGAAGTTACAAAGAAGTCTATAGCCGATGCTTGTCGTCTCCCTCTGAATGGGGAGTGCTAGTTCAAGCACCAGTTCATTGCTTGAGATTGTAACCAGTTTTTGAAATATGAATACCAAAATCCTCCTGGGAGCCATGGGATGCCCCTATGCATGTTAAATCCTGAATGGTAAAATTACATGTTGTTGATTCAACGACATTTTACAGGATATGGACAATATTCTAGGTTTTACCTATACCATTTCATATTTTTATTGCACCTAATTAGAAAACGTATGAATGCCCCTTACTATGTTTTAAGGATTCTATATAAAATGGAAAGAAAAATAAAAACCAAATCAGATAAATCGAGTCCATTATGAGATAGATTGTACTATTAGGGTTTCATCAAGATGTTGATTCTTCATGAGTTAAAGAAAAATGACAGGACTTGGGAACCGTTTCTATTCTGGGGAGGTTTTGAAACCACATCTTCGGTTAAGCAGTAGAATAAAACTAGAAAAATGAATAGGATTTCAAAGAAGGTAGAGAATTTCTTAGCCAAAACTCAAATTTCCCAAGAAGAAGGCTCACAGGCTCAAACATCATATCTAAATAAATCATACAATGAACAACATGATGAGACTGATACTCCCAATGTTTCATTTTCAAAAAGGGATTTTGATAATTTGAAGGAATTTCCAGAACTTGTTACTCCCTCAAGATCAGTGTGTACTCGCTCCAATAAATGAAAGAAAGAAGAAATAATGAAGAGTGCTCAAACTACACCACCAGAACCTTCAATTAATGATAAGAAAAAGAGAGTGATTAGAATAAAAGGGAAGAAACATCATACACGGGAAAAATAAGAGGTTACTCCTACAATCCCAATTACTGCAGAAACAAAGACATTTTCTCCATCACCTGAGCTAAACCCTAATGATGAGGGGAATAGTAAGAAAACCACAACACCAATACCAGAGATGGATGAAGATGAAGAAATTTTTGGGATAATCAGAAACAAGAAAAGAGGTGAAATGAAGAAACAAAGGATAGGTTGTTAGAGGAGACCAAGAACTAGGCCAACTAACAAAGCTAAGACTTAAGCATAAAATGATTTTAAATCCATCACTGAAGGATCATATTATTAATATTAAAAATTCATCCCAAGAAATTCCTTTGGCATCTAAGAAGCACGAGAAGGTCATGAAGGAGGATAAAATCCAAGAGCCAAAGCCTATAGGAAAAGACCTTGAATAATTTCGAGAGCTTGACAGTGAGATTATTAGAAAAAGAATGAAGTTAAAACCTATCTGTGAAGGTGTCTATAGACATTGGTGTTCACCTAGGATAAGTGTAATATGTGTTTTCTCAAGAGCCTCCATTTCTTGAACAAGCAGAGAGTAATATTGAAACTACAGTGAAGCACAAAGGGAAGCAAGTTTTGGATTTTCTTTATTCATACACATAAGTGTTCAGAGTCAGAGACTACTCGAACATTTTCAGCCCAACAATCAATTCATGTTACAAAGTTGGACATTCTCACGAAGGAAGAACTCAAGGACTTGGATATGTGTAATATTCTAGATATAAAAAGTATGAAAAATAGAAATAAAATGCTAGAAATGGCAGATGAACAACAATATAACTAGAACAACTCCACAATAATACCACAATGATACCAGAATAAAACCAGAAAGAGAACTTTAATTACTGAGAGTAATGTGCACTTGCCTCTTCGAAGGGGTAAACTCGAGAAGAGAAGAGCTCTATTACAATAATATCCAAGACAAAATTTCTCATACCCTCGACTCGTATTTATACTAAATATGTCTATCAAAACAAGCATCGAGAGGAAGATCCTTCTAGAAGCGGAAGATTCTACTAGTTCTTCTTACATTCGACTTATTCTTACTTATTGTTAGGCCTTGTTAATATTGACCTTTATTACATCATAATATATTATTCTACCTATGTGAAAGGTTAGGTCCCTAACATGTCCTCCCCCTTAAAAACATCCTTGTCCTCAAGGCTTGAGATGTGGAAATTGTTGCAGAATGATAGTTGGTTCCCAAGTGGCATCTGTTGGGGTTGTATCTTTCCACAGGAATAAAACTTCCTTGATGGTTCATTGACGCATAAGATTCTCATGTTGGTCAAAAACTGCTTGTGGTTGTAGCCAAATGGAGCCTTCTTCATCCAACTCGAGAAGTTTGGTTTGAGTTTGGAACTTAGTTCCAATCACCTTCTTTAAGAAGGAAACATGAAACACAGGATGGATCTTAGAATGACTGGGAAAAGATAATTGATAGACCACATGTCCCACACGCTTGAGAACGGTATAAGGACTATAAAATTTGGGTGTCATTTTCTGTCAATGGTCATCCTTGAGAGAATTTTTCTTGTAAGGTTGCAGGCGAAGAAACACCTGATCCCCTTCTGGAAATTGACATTCAGAGCGACCCTGATCTGCTTTTGTCTTCATGTGATTCTGGGCAATGACAAAATTCTATTTGAGGGTACGAAGAATATCCTCTTGAACAGTAAGTTCTTGGTCAACCGCCTAGACCTTCGAGACACCTAGAAAATATGAGAGAACTGAAGGTGAATTTTTTCCATATACTGCTTCAAAAGGAGTCATGCAGTTAGTTGTATGGTATGAAGTGTTGTACCACCATTCAGCTAGTGGTAACCATTGAGACCACTGATTTTTCTTTTCTAAGGCAAAACACCTCAAATATGTTTCCAAACACTTGTTGACAACTTTAGTTTGACCATTAGTCTAGGGATGATAAGTTGTGTTGAGATGTAATTGGGTGCCTTGTAGCTTGAATAGTTCTTGCCAAAAATTGCTTGAGAAAGTTGGGCCGTGATCAGAAACAATAGAATGCAACATGCCATGAAGCTCTAAGACCTGATCCATGAAAATTTGAGCCACAATGGATGTTGTAAATGGGTGTTGAAGAGCACAGAAATGAGAATACCTAGAAAGATGATCAACTACCACCATGATTATTAATTTATTGCCTGATTTAGATAAGCCTACCATAAAATCCATAGATATATCCCACCAAGTAGTAGGTGGAATCAGAAGTAGTTGTAGTGTGCCAAGATATTTGATTGTTTCTCCCTTGTTCCATTGACACACTTCACATTCAACCATAAAATTACGAATGTCATGTTTCATACCATCCCCAAAAAAATAATGTTTGACCCTGTCATAGGTTTTGGTAAACCTGGAGTGTCTAGTTGTGGGTGTAGCATGAAGCTCATAAAGTTCCATGGATTTAAGTTTTGGCTATTTACTTAAATACAAATAGCCTTTGTATTGAAGCTCATCATGGAGCCAAGAGTACCCTGGGGAAACTAGAGAATTGGACTGCAATTGTTGTATCAAATAGGAAATTTTGGGATCATGTAGACATTCCTGGAGAACAACTTGGAGCCAATATGGTACAATGAAGGAGAGAGAAAAAAGGGACCCTTCATCTTCATAATTTCAAGAAAGTGCATCTGCAACCACATTATCTTTTCCTTTCTTGTAAATGATCTCATTATCATATCCAAAGAGCTTAGTCACCCATTTTTGTTGCTCTAGGGAGGAAATGTGTTGTTCCAGAAAATACTTGAGGCTTTGATGGTCTGTCTTAATTTGGAATTGTTACCCCAATATATAAGGGTGCCAAAGATCAATGACATGCAGAATAGCCAACATTTCAATTTCATAGATTTATTAGCCCAAATTTCATTCAGACAGTTGTTTGATGGTAAAGGCCAAAGGCAGACCCTCTTGCATAACGACATTGCCAATTCCTTTCCCTAAAGCATCACATTCCAAGACAAAGGTCTTTGTGAAATCAGGAAGTGACAGGACTGGAGTGGTGCACATGGCCATCTTGAAATTTTGAAAATCCTGAGTAGTTGTTGGAGTCCAAGTGAAAGAATTATTTTTAAGTAGTGCAATCAGAGGTGTCGCAATATTTCCATAATTCTTAGCAAACTTGCGATAATAAAATGTTAAGCCCAGAAATCCATGCAATCTTTTGAGAGTATTTGGGTGAGGCAATTCTTGCATAACTTCAAAAATTTTAGGATCCACCTTGATGTTGGCCTTGCCAAAAATATGACCCAAGTACTCGACTTCTGAGGCACTAAAAGCACATTTAGATTGTTTCAGGAAAAGTTGGTGTTGAGAGAGTAGATGGAGAAATCGATCTACATGAGCAAGATGGTATGTCTAGGTTTTTCTATAGATGAGGAAATCATCAAATAAAACTAAGACAAAATGATGGAGAAAAGGATAAAAGACATGATTCATGAAACTTTCTAAAGTGGAGGGAGAATTACACAAGCCAAAGGGCCTGACCAAAAACTCATAGTGGCCCTCATGATTTCTAAAGGTAGTATTAGGAATGTTTGCATATTTCATATGGATCTGGTGGTAGCCAGAACGAAGATCAAGTTTAGTAAAGAACTGGGCGCCACTCAATTCATCCAAGAGGTCATCAATGACAGGAATGGGAAATTTGTATTTAATGGCGATTTTGTTGAGGGCGCAAAAGTCAGGAAACATGTGCCAAGAACCTTCTTTCTTAAGGACCATGACCATGGGAGACTAGTATGGGATCATACTAGGGTGGATAACACCTTTGTTAAGCAGTTCTTGAACCATTTTCTCACTTTCATTTTTTTGGGAAAAGGGGTGACGATAGGGACGGATATTGGGAGGAACGATTCCTGGGACAAGGGGAATGGAATGACCATGAAAACCATGGGAAGGAAGGAGTCCCTGGGGAGTGGAAAAAACCACTTGATGTTTAGAGAGTATGGATTGGAGGTCTTGCAGCACAGAGGGTGTCTCAGTTGCTTGCATGGCATGGAGTTGGGAAATAATTCCAGAATGACCTTTTTTTAGCAGCTTCTCCATGCGATGGGAACTAATGATCTCAGGGGAACCAGTAGTGATGCCTTGAAACTTATATTGTTGGCCCTCCTAGTTGAATTGCATGGTTAATTCCTTAAACTCCATGAGAATGGGACCCAAATTCCTTATCCATTTTGCACCCAACACAATGTCACAAACACCCATGTCGATAGAAAACATATAAAATTTCAGGTGGTAGTCACCAATTTAGAGTTGCACATTTTAACAACGCCCTCCACATTTCACGGACCTGCCATTGGCAATCATGATTTGGAAAATATTGACTTTACAGATATAGCAATTAGTTTCTTGGGAAATGTGATGAATAAAATTATGGGTGCTTCCACTATCAACAAGAATGATGTCCTTCCTATGCTTGATGTAACCAATTATCTTAAGGGTTTGGGGAGTAGAGAATCCATTGAGAGAATTTAGGGAAATGATTGGTTCTACTTCGAGAGGGTCTGAGGGAGGGGTTATGTCAGTGGGTTCAAGTGACACAGACACAAGGAGAGCTTCAACATCCTCTTCCAAAAAATCCTTCGAGATGGCCATAAAAAAAATTGTTCCTTACACTTGTGTCCCGAGAAATATTTGTCATCAAAATTATAACAAAGGCCTTTGAGTTGGTGTTCAGCCATTTCAGGACTACTCAATTTTTGGATCTTTAGTGGAGTAGAAGAAGGAGTGGGATTTACTGTTTTAGTGTGAGGAATAAATGAGGGTTTTCATTTTTGAGAAGATAAAACATGTTGTGCTTCCTNTAAAACATTCTCAGAAAAAAGCATCAGATATGCCCTTTGTACAGAAATCAAGTCGCTCAAAAGAAACTATAAAGTATTCCACTGTGCCATATTGTTTCAACTTTGTCAAACGGCCTAAATGGTTGGTGTTAGTGTCAAAGTGTTCATAAATATCTTCCACAAAGTGTGTCCAAGCAACATACCCTTGACGAGCAGTTTTCTCCATTGCCACCATTGCCAACGTTCTTGAGCTAGATGGAGAACACCATACTGGAGTTTGGTCAACTCATCTATAATTTTGTACAAAGAGAAATAATGTTCCATTTGAGTTACCTAGCTAGTGGGATCTAAGAAATAAAATTTGGTCACATCCACACGCAGAAGGCCTATGTCATGGTGAAAGTGATGGGGATGAAAATTATGGGAATCAGAGGAAGTTTTAGCATCGGTATGCAAAGGTGGGTCAAATAAAGGGGGATATGCATGGATATGGATCTTGGTGCATATCATCATAGCGACAAATTCAATATGGGAAGTAATGTCTTGTTTGAGGTCTTGTTTGAGTTCCTCGATTGAGGCAGCAATGGAGGAATGCATGTTTTTATTGATGGTGGGAATATTGGCACTGGGTTGTCTCACTACTTGTTGGGTCTCTGTGAAATTATATTGCAAGGTATTGAAGTGAGCTTCCAAGTCTTGGCTATGGGTATGGGCCATGATCACGAGGGAACCGAAAAGGGGTGGGTGGGGTCAAAAAATTCGCTGAAAAATGATACGTATGAATGTGATAAGGGAGAAGAGAGAAATTCAATGGAATAGGTCTCAAATAATGGTGCAACATGCGAAGGAGTGATTGTAATGGAGGGTTTGTTAAGGCTTTGGGAGTTCCCATGTTCTATCTCTTGGAATCACAATAAATTTTGATAAGTCATAACAATATGGGACAATGGGAGGTTTCCACATGGAAGCCTCTCATTGTCTCTCCTATGTCATGTGCCAACATATAATTTACCCACTTGAATTGCACGGATGTTGAGTCACCTGCCAACTCATCTACCCAGTCAATGTATGGTTGGCACATGTGGAACCTTGGGGTGTGGCCACACCATTTGCACGGTCATGCCACATGTCACCCTTGCAATGGTGAAATGTGTCATCCTTTTACCCCTTTGAATTTTGGCCTTGACATGTTTGACTTGAACTTTACCTGCTCATAACGTTTTCATATAAACTCTGTTTGACTTTTTTTTTACGTCATTAGAAAGATGATGATGATATCTATGCAATGATGCCATTTTCAAGAGAATTTGGAATTGTCTAATTTTGAGCTTTTATGGATCCCATAGGACTTTTGTGAGCATTCCAAATCCTCCCAGACCTCTATGATCATTCCTTAGATCCCCCTGGATCACACCTTCCCACTGAATAATTTTTGGACCTCCAAACGTATAGATATTCAACAATTTAATGGTGATAATTCACTCTTCCATCTTTTTGAATATTTTGGAATTTAGTCTTCATCTTGGTTATTCGATCTTAGGTACTAGATCATTGTAATTATGTTTTCTTCTCTCGAATATGGCTCTAAATATGACCTATGGCACTGTCGCTAATAGCTATTCTTCTGGCTCATAGATTCCCTAATAACAAAAGTCATGTTCATTGAATCTCTACAATACTTGTATCATGTATTCAACATCCACTCCTATCTCCTATTGGTGAATATAGTCTATCTAGGCCAATATGAAACCAAGTCGAATGTTTAACTATGCCTTTCCCATTTGGACTAACTATTCTTGTACTTCTCATGCATATGTAGGAGTCTCTGAATGAATTCCATGTCCATTACTCTCCATCCTTGATAAACAAATTGATCTGTACTATTATCATTTGTGCTTGACTTGATTTCTTCTATTCAAGACATACATCCACACAAACATGAAATAATATTTTAAAGGTTCTTATAGCATGTGTTAGGGTCCTATAAGTTTTATAGGGTAACTCTTTATGCCGATTGATATTCATTCTTCTGTGATTTTGGGGTTGAAAATAATATTCCATGTTGTAAATTATTTCCAAAAAGATCGAAAAGCAAATTTTTGCTTCATGGCGTATATTAGAAAAGAGAAAAGGACAAAAGCTCTTTGTCATGGAGCGCATAAGCATTGCACAAATAATATAGGTTTCTACATTCCTTCCCATATCGATGGATTATAATTAGTTCCACACCCACCATGATATTTATACCTTTAACGGTGGGGGGGAGGGGGGGGGGTCCGAAAAGTGGTTTTTGCCACTGCCACTTGTCATTCCCACATCATTTTGGACCCCCCCACTCTCAAATCCACTTACCTCTGATACCACACTCTAAAATCCACCTAACCTGTCTCGATACCACTCACCTTTCCCTCCTACACTCCTCCTCTCCCTACACGACACCTAACACCTCACCTTCTACCAATTATCCTTACACATTCCACAACTTTTGGCCACTTTTTACCTGTCATATGCGCTGCGAATTCTTTTCGCAGTTTTTGGCCATAATTCCTTGTTTCATGTGTTGCGAAATGAATGAGTGGGAAATTTTGAAAGTCTTGTACTGTCAAAGCTTACGAGCTCCAATTCAAATGGGATTCATTGCTGGAATGCAGGGACATGTGTTGAAGGTTCTTATCTTGTCATTCATCATTCATCCATCACGTTTGAATGAGTGGCACGCTGAATTTTGGTCATCTTATTAGATCATCATTTCCAATCGAATGTTGACTAGGTTAGATGATCTGCATGTAGTTAGTATCATTTTATCTACAAGGAAGGTGTTGGTAATAATTATATTGATCCTTGATAATTTCACAAATCACCCTAATTTTCTTGTGAATGCTTAGTGTTTGATCCTTATTGGCATTGTAGATCATTTTTTGATTCTCTGATGTTCTTCATGGCTTATTCAAACAAGCACAGAGGAAGAAAACTATGTCGTAGAGAGGACATGTTGCCTGAAGTTATTGTTGAATACCCAGAATTCGAGAGACCTTTCAAGCATGCCAGATGGTTTGAATATGTACACATGCTTACAAATGGTTATTATTCACATGTGGCTCTTTCATTCACTCATTATTTTAATGGCACAAATGTTTCAGTAGGAGACTTGAATTTTGAAGCTACAGAGCAATATATAGCCGATGTGTGTGGTCTCCCTCTTGATGGGGAGTGTTGGCTCAAGAACCAGCTCATTGCTAGAGATTGTAGCCATTTTTTGAAAGATGAATACCAAAATCCTCCTTGGATCCATGGGATGCCCCTTTGCATGTTAAATCCTGAATGGTCAAATTATTTGTTTTTGATTCAATGACATTTTACAGGAGATGGGAAATATTCTAGGTTTTACCTTTACCATCTCAGATTTTTATTGCACCTGATTGGAAAACTTATGAAGGTCCCTTGCTATTTTTTAAGGAGTCTATCTAAAATGTCAAGAAAAATAAAACCCAAATCATATAAATCGAGTCCGTTAGGAGATATCTTGTATCATCAGGGTTTTATCAAGTTGTTGATTCTTCATTATTTAAAGAAAACTGATAGGACTTGGGAATAGTTTCTATTATGGGGAGGCTTTGAAACCACACCATTGGTTAAGCAGCAGAATAAAACTAGAAAAATGAATAGGATTTCAAAGAAGGTAGAGAATTTATTAGCCAAAACTAAAATGTCCCAAGAAGAAGGCTCACAGGCCCAAACATCATATGTAAATAAATTAGACAATGAACAACAGGATGAGACTCATACTCCCAATGTTTCAATTTCAAAAAGGGAGTTTGATAATTTGAAGGAACTTCCAGAACCTGTTACTCCCTCAAGATCAGTGTGTGCTCTCTCCAATAAATGAAAGCAAAAAGAAATATTGAAGAGTGTTCAAACTACACCAACATAACCTTCAATTCATGATAAGAATAAGAGAGTGATTAGAATAAAAGAAAAGAAACATCATATATAGGAAAAATAAGAGGTTATTCCTACAATCCCATTATTGTGGAAACAAGTACATTTTCTCCAACACCTGAGCTAAACCCTAATGATGAGGGGACTAATAATAAAACCACAGAACCAATACCAGAGATGGATGAATATCAAGAATTTTTTGGGATAATCAAAAACAAAAAAAGAGGTGAAATGAAGGAACAAAGGACAGGTTATCAGACGAGACCAAGAACTAGTCCAACTAACAAGCTAAGACTTAAGCATAAAATGATTTTAAATCCATCACTGAAGGATCATATTATTAATATTACATATTCATCCCCAAAAAATCTGGTGGCATCTAATAAGCACAAGAAGGTCATGAAGGAGGATAAAATCCAAGAGCCAAAGCCTATAGGAAAAGACCCTGAAGAATTTCAAGAGCTTGACAGTGAGATTATTAGCAAAAGAATGAAGTTAAAACCTAGAAGACCTATGCAAGTGCCTATGGACATTGGTGTTCAGCCAAGATCAATGTCATATGTGTTTTCTCAAGAGCCTTCAATTATTGAACAAGCAGAGAGTAATATTGAAAGTACAATGAAGCACAAAGGGAAGAAGGTTTTGGATTTGCCTTATTCAGACACTGAAAGTTCAGAGTCAGAGACTACTCCAACAATTTCAGCCCAACAATCAATTCCTGTTACAAAGTTGGACATTCTCATGAAGGAATCACTCAACGACTTAGATATGTGTAATATTCCAGATATAAAAAGTATGCAGAACAAAAATAAAATGCTAGAAATGGAATATGAACAACAATATAACCAAACCAACACCACAATAATACCAAAATGACACCAGAAAGAGCACTTTGATTACTGAGAAAAATGTTCACTTGCCTCTTCGAGGGTGCAACCTCCAGAAGAGAAGAGCTCTATTACAATAATATCCAAGACAAAAGTTCTCATACCCTCAAATCTTATTTATACTAAATATGTCTATCAAAAGAACCATCTAGAGGAAGATTCTTCTAGAAGCGGAAGCTTCTATTACGTCTTCTTACATTCAACTTATTATTCCTTATTGATAAGCCTTATTAATATTGACATTTATTACATCAAAATATATTATTCTACCTACGTGAGGGGTTAGGCCCCTAACATGTCCTCCCCCTTAAAGACAGCCTTGTCCTCAAGGCTTGATGTAACATCCCGCTCTGGCGCACATACCAAACTTATTCTTTGAGGACACTTGCTCGCAAGTGATCTGGATTTATATGATGATAAAACTTTTCTTTCATTTTGATGCATTGAGTTATATGACAGGATGTTTTTACTACCATGATATAGACAGGTGCCGCTG
>JASDQU010353579.1:877-12108 GCA_032191745.1 Picea mariana
AAGATCGAATCTTGAATGTCGACCTCCAAGTATGAGAGCTTTCACATAGTAAGTATATATATATACATATAACACTACCGTACAAGATATGAGTACAGAAATTTAATAACCTAATAAGGAATCTTAATCGTAGCATGAAAATGTAGCATTATTATTATACGCTAAATTTCAATTAAATATAGTAAGTTATATGATAGTTATATTATATTGATATATCATACAATGCCCTCGAAATCAAGAACTTCCTCTAATGTTCCAATCTTTAACTTGAGTTCTGATATACGTGTAGAGGTTAATGATCTTGATAGGAAAGGTAAGTTTACACTTAATTAATAATTAAAATTTTAGGTCTTTTGATGGATTTATATAAAGCAAAAGAATTTCCTATTATATATTTATATGCATGTTTAAAATATGATTTAAAATAAAAATCCAAATTTCATCAAGTGAGAGGAACTGGATTAATTGTTATTTTATTATAAATACTATAACTTTTTCTACGTTTTATACTTACTTTCAATCACCATGTAAAGTTTCTAGGCATCATCTTTTGTGACTCTCTTTTAATAAAGGTTGATAGTAATACGTGAACTTAAAGAATGAATACGTGTTCTTCTGTGGTACCCTTTTATAGAATGAGTGTTGGATTAAAACTTTTAGTCGATAGGATTTAATAATTGGTTGATGATAAATAGAACATAATTGTATGTATATTCATAATAAAGTAGGCCCATAACCTACTTAAAACTACTCACTTTTTATTAATTATGGATAAATACGAGTTTAAGGAAAGAATTGTCATTGTATGAAAAAATCATTTTACTTAAAGAGTGGATGATGTTTAATAAAATTCTTTAGTTGCCATTTAATTAGTGAAACAAAGATTGGAAAATCATTACATTTGGAATCATGTCCATATTGAATGGTATGCCTATAATAGACTATGCCTAAATTTAGTAATGTATTAATTTTATAGAATAAAATATTTAGTTTTTACATCATAGAATCATATTTAAATATAGTTAAGTATGCTTTAGAATTTAAACATGTTGGTAAGTTTTACTCTTAGATTTTTGGGCATTCATAGTTGAATTGGTTAAGCATAAGTCAAGTATTGGTAGTAAAAATGATGATGTTGAATGAACTTAGAATGACTATCAATTTTTGTAAACTATTACCTAGAATTAATTAAGGTCATAATGATCATTTCACTTGGTAGAGAATCATATATATATATATATATATATGGGTTAGTCTTCATTTCTGGCTTACTTGTATTGGCTACTTGGGAAGAGTTTCTATATGGTATCAAAACAAGAATGCAATTTATTGTTATTGTTTGTTATCCTTACTTAGATGATGGTTGGACTAAATAAGTTTCTTAACTTTAATTTTTTTTTTCACTATTAGTCTGGGTTGATTATTTTGCATGGTGTAGATAAGCGACACTACATATGGTATCAGAGTGGGTTCAACCCTACGAGAAGGGACATGTTACACTTTCCACTGTGTTAAATAAAATGATTAAAGATGTATCACTAATAATTTTTAAATTGTCCATGCAGTTAATCATGGTTAGAGGATGCATGGGAAGTAGAATTTGTGGTGTAGGAGGAAGATTTATGCCTCCTCCGAGAGTATCCACACTAGAGGGATCTAACCCTCAGGGAGATGAGAAGACTACTTAGCAGGAGCATGTTGCTATGGAAGATGTGGTAGGTATGATGAGTTCCTTCCAAAGGATGTTAGAGGCATTGATCAGGTGTCTTGATCAGGATGAGGGCAGAACGTTTGTGCCCAATGAGGGTTCATAATGCACTCCAATAGGTAGTAGTAGCATACATAGAGAACTCAAGAAGGTGAAATTTCTTTAGTTCTGGGGTGCCACGAACGGATTAGCCACTGATGCATGGTTGGAGAACATGGCAATGTGCTTCACACTTTGCGATTACACCTCCAACATGAAATTCCACATGGAGGTCTTTCAACTGAAAGGAAGTGATCTACTTTGGTGGAAGACACTCCTACCACAACTAAACATGGTCATTGAAGATGTGTCATGGGAATTGTTTGAGGAACGATTTCGGGAGAGGTACTTGTCCGATGAATTCATTGAGTGCCAAGTTAATGAGTTCAATGCCTTACGAAAGGGTAGTCTTACGATACTAGAGTATGGGGCTAAGTTCATGGAGCTACTTAGATATCCTCCACATCTAAACATGGAGAAGTTAAAGGTCAACAAGTTTGTGTTCGGCCTCAACTTCAACATTCATGTGAAGGTGAGGATCTTAATGCCTCAGACGTTGCATGATGAAGTTCAGAAGGCCCTCATAGATGAGGAAGAGCTAAACAGTGGGGGTCAGGGCACGACTCCTTCTAGATAGAGTGGATAGGTGACAATGAAGTGCAACAACATCAGACACCAACTAGATATACTTTTGGGCACCGTGATATGCCTAGAGGACTTATGTTCTCGACACCGCAATGACAAAATCCTTAGCAGAGGACTCCTTATAGAGAACCACAACAATAACAATAGTAGCATCGTCCGCAGTAAAAAAAACAGTTTAGGCCTGTTTGACAGAACAAAACAGTATCACGGACTACTAGGCCAACAACTTCTAGTTCGGGGACCAGGAGCACTGGACTGAAGAATGGATGTTGGACATGTGGAGAGACACATTACCAACGATATTTTTCGATTGAGAAGGCTAGAGAAGCTGGATTATCAAGACCCACTACAGTTGGAGATTTGGGAAAAACCCACAGGATACATGTAGCAGTGAATAATCGCCAGGTCGAGCACCAGTCCACTATGCTCAAGACGTTAGGTATGATCCTCGATCAAACTTTTAGTATTTTGATAGATCCAGAAGCTACAAAGAAATTTATTTCTAGTGCAACGCTTAAGAGAATTAAGGTAAAGGAAGTCGAGCATGATGAGTTTAGATACGTAGAAATGGCATTGGGAGCCAAACAAAAAATTGGAGGAAAGGTTATGGATTGCAGCATTAACTTGGGTGATTTTGTAATGAAGGTAAATATTTATGTCATGATTTTAGGATCTTATGACATAGTGATTGGCATGGACTAGTTAGAATTGCATGATGCGATACTTAACTATAAGACAAAGCGGTTAGGTTTGACAAATGATTTGGGACAGAGTAGGGTGATTGTAGGAAGAAACTAGGGGGTTTCACTGAGATTTATTTTTTCCCCACAATTACAAAAAATTATGTGCAAGGGATGCAAGTTATATGCCATCCTATCACTTAACAGAAAGGGAGAGGTGGAAGGATTATAAAAACTTCCAGTAGATCATAGTTTACAAACATATTTTTGGAGGAACTACCAGGTTTTCCACCAAAAAGAGAACTTGAGTTTACCATAGATTTGAAACATGGAAGATAACCGATTGTGAGAATGCCATATTGGATGTCAACGCTTGAATTACAAGAATTGAAAATGCAATTGAAGGAATTGTTAGAATTGGGACTTATACGTCCAAGTGTGTCACCATGGGGTGCGCCAATGATTTTTGTTAGAAAGAAGGATGGATTGTGGAGGATTTGTATTGACTATCGTCAATTGAACAAGGCTACAATCAAGAACCAATATCTGTTGCCAAGGATTGACAATTTATTTGATCAGATGAAGGGAGAAATTGTGTTTTCTAAGATCGACTTGAGATCAGTATGTCACCAATTACAGATCGAAGAGGAAGATATCCCGAAGACCACATTTAAGACGAGATTCAAACACTATGAGTTCATAGTCTTACCATTTGAATTAATGAATTCCCCAGACGTATTTGTGTGTTTGATGAATGGGGTATTTCATGAATACTTGGACAAGTTTGTTCAAGTATTTATTGATGACATACTGATTTATTCTCGGATGAAAGAAGAGAACGATGACCACTTGAGATTGTTTTTACAATGTCTAAGAGAAAACAAGTTGTATAGGAAGTTGTCGAAGTTCTCTTTTTATCAGAAGGAGATTCATTACTTAGGACATATCATATCTGGGGAAGGTATCATTATGGATCCAACGAAAGTAGAGGCTATTATGGAATGGCCAACACCGATGAACATACAATAAGTACATATATTTATGGGGTTAACATGTTATTATCGATGCTTCATTGAATATTTTTTGAAGATAGAAAATCTAATTACGAAATTGAAAAAGAAAAACAAGAAATTCGTATGGACAAAGAAATGTGAAAAAGAATTTTAAAAGATTAAAGAGTTGTTAAAGACAATGTCGATATTGAAGGTCCACGACATGGACATAGAATTCTTTGTATGCACGGACGCATCCAAGGAAGGATTAGGTGGATTTTTGATGCAAGATGGATGAGTGATCACTTACATTTCAAGGAAATTAAGAAGACATGAAGAGAACTATGCAATGCACGACTTAGAGTTATTAGTGATCATATATGCCTTACGAGTTTGGAGACATTATCTGATTTGATGAAAATTCGAATTAAAGACAGATCACTGCAGATTGCAGCATATCTTTATGCAGAGTGACCTGAACGCACAAAAAATGTGTTGGTTAGAACTACTAAGTGAATACGATTTCGATATTACTTACATTAAAGGAACGATGAATAGAGTAGAAAATGCGTTGAGTCAGAGACCATGCATAATCTCGGTAATACCTCTTAAGATGAATCTCCAAGAAAAGATTCTAGCTCTACAGATTGATGATGATTGGTACAAGGAGATTAAGGCTAACATGGGACAAGATACCATGATGGTACGAAGGTATGAAGGTTATTATTTTGACAATGACATATTGTTAAGGTATAACAACAAAATTTACATACCGCCTAATGATGAATTAAGAAGTTTGATTTTGAGAGAAGCTCATCGAGCAATATATAGGCTCATCTGGGAGTCAGGAAGATGAAGGCAGACCTTAATCCTTTATTCTTTTGGAAATGAATGAAAAAATACATAGTTAGTTATGTGGCGAGATGTCTAGAATGCCAGCAAGTGAAGGATAAACATAGGCATCCAGCAGGATTGTTATAGCCAAACGCTATTCCTGAATTGAAATGGGAAGTCATTTCGATGGATTTTATTATTGGATTTCCACTTATAGAAAGGATACATGATTCTATTTTTGTGGTCATTGGCACTCTGATGAAGAGTGCACACTTTATTCCAGTACGTACGACGTATCAGGCACCACACATAGCTAGATTTTTTGTTAGCAAGATTGTGAGGTTGCACAGAGTACCAAGAAATATCATATTCGATCATGGATCGATGTTTACATGATGGTTCTAGAGTAGTTTCCAAGAGGCCTTGGGAACACAATTGAATTTTAGCACAACATATCACCTTGAAACAGATGGACAAACAAAACGAACAAACTAGATCTTAGAGGATATGATTCGGATGTATGTGATGGATCGACATAAGAATTGGGAGGAATTCTTTCCATTGGTAGAGTTTTCTTACAACAACAATTATCAAAGCACAATAAATATGGCACCGTTTGAGATTCTTTATGAATGACCATGTAGGATGCCCATAAGTTGGGATAGACTAGAGGATAGGATTCGGGTAGGACCACAAGTAATACAAGAAATGGAAGAAAAGATGCAATCGATAACACATAGGATTAAAGAAGCGCAAGATCAGAAGAAGAGTTATGTTGATGCTCATCGCATTGACCACAATTATGAGGTTGGCGACAATTTTTTCTTGCGGTAAAACCACATAAGAGTTCAATAAAGTTTGGAAAGGGTGCTAAAATCTCTCCTAGGTTCATAGGAACGTTCAAGATTGTGGAAAGGAAAGGGCCTGTGACTTATCGACTAGCCTTGCCTTATTATTTGAGGTGCATGCATGATGCATTTCATGTATCTGTTTTGTGACATCATATTTAAGACCTGTCACATGTTATTGACATGATTTCTTTGCAGGTGTCAGATGATGGTGCTTTCATGGCAGAGCCAATCCACATTCTGGACCATCACACTTGAAAACTGCGACATCGAATAGACGATCGGGTCAAGGTCCAATGGGACCATTATAGTCCACACTCAGATATGTGGGAGGACGCATTTGAGATGCATCAACACTTTCCTTATTTGTTTGATAGATTAGATATGTGGATCTCTGACAAATACATTTATTTACTTGGATTTATAAACTGTACAAACTTTGGGACAAAGTTTAAAAAAAGAGGGCGTGTATGTAACATCCTGTTCTACTGATCAGACTTGTATTGAATTATTCTTTGAAGACACTTGTGTGCAAGTGATCCGGTTATGATACATTATGATTTCATCTTGATTATGAGTTATATATCATGATGATGATGTATTGTGATTTATATGTTACTTTCATATGTAAATGTATTGACATATATTATTGACGAGTTCTCTTGAGTGTCCAGGACACATGACAGGTTATGGATGTTGATGACATCAATGGACTTCCTTGGACTCCAGATTGAGTGAGGGAGTGGATTGCATTTTGTTTGAGTATTTCACTTTTAGCACATGTGATATATGATTGATTACAATATGATTTATGTATATGTATTATTGACATTGTTTTTTTCAGTGGATGCAGGCTTGATGATGCTTTCTAATTCGACTCACATAAGGAGTAAATGGGTCATGCACAAAAACTAGAAATTTGAGGGAGATGTGTGGGAATGTCCTTGTCACAGCCTACTAGCACTCCTATCACGACCTGAACTGTAGGTTAATGATTACCTAGTTCAAGAGTTACACAATGTTGTGAGGGCAGATTGAGACAATCGTTCACGAAGAAATCTAAGGGGTGCGTTGTTACAGGGAAATTCCCCCGCAGATATGTGAATCCCCTCTTGGGCTCTAGAATCCTAAGATCAAGACAGAAAGGTGCTAACGTTGATCACTGACATCCCTTTAAACCTAGCTAAATCAATGTATAGAGAAGAGGAAGAATATGTACCTTTTTACGATGTTTGTCCTCACCCAATCCGAGTTGAGATTTGATCTCCAAGCTCCTCAACAAGTCCTGCAATCTAGTCAAAGACAAAACATGCTTCCTATTCTACTATGATTATCTTGAAACTAGATCTATCTATTAAAGACAAGTTCATGTAGATGAACAAAATCTTGAAGGAAACAAACCAAGCACATGTATTAATGAGAACTCATAGAGATACTTACAAACCTTTGATGAAGCTGCAACAACCTCTTCTATCTCTCCTTGTCCAACCCTTTGCTAAAATAATCCACAATAAAAATGACTATGCTTCATAGATTATATTCCTTATGAGATCATAAGTTTGATGCCTTCAATGTCTCCCCTTCCTTATGAGATCATAAGTTAGGTATTTCTCAATCTCTCCATATGCCTTTCACCATGAGGAGGCCTCCTTATATATGCTTGGAGAGTCCTAACCATATTAGAGATTCTTGGGATAGGTTGAGGATATTTCTCCTTCAGTTGTGGATCCTCCCTAAGATCCAGCCTTGACCTTAGATTCGAATCAAACCAACTTCAAAGATAAGGGGGATTTTTCCTTGATTTTCCTCAACATCCCAATATTTCCTCAAATAGGCCAACACTGCCCCAAAATGGTGCACAGAGCATTACAACGCTCCCCTAAAGAAGCACAAGGAGTTCTAGTGCTCCCTGCTAGTTGGTAGAGGAGCACTGCCCTTCAAAAATCATTTTTAAGTGGTCTTTTCCATGGTAAAAGCTTTGTACTCTTTGTCATTTGATTTCTCTTTCTTAAACCAATCTTTGAAGGTGTCTTAAGTGTTTCTGTGATGTCATTAGAGACACGACATAGGAAATATGACAGTATGATGTTTTCAACACTTGCGACACTTGCGGTCAAAATGCGACATTTGTGACACTTGTAATGAAGATAATAGGTCATCATTGAAGTGAGTAATTTTGATGTGTAACAGATTTCCCCCCAAAGTGCGAAGTTAGAAGACAAAAAATGATGACTGAAGTACTTTGTAGAGTTTTTCAAGCAAGGGTATGGACTCAGAGAGCCTGGTAGAATATGCACACAATGATCAAACAAATATTAAGATATGTTTCAAACCTAAGGCAGACATACCTATGATTGAGTGATAAATACTTTCAAGGTATGGCCACCATAAGGTATACTGCGGATCCGTAATTATATTGACAAAAGGGTATAACCACTGAATATACAATGTGGATCTATACTTCCATGACATGAACTGATCGTAGCCAAGAAAAATGCACAGTGGATCTACGAGATGACAAGACATAGCCACGGACCAATACAAAGTGGATCTATGTGATAGTATATGTGTCAATGTTAAAAAAATATGTCGCAACCTAGGCAAAGTACTTATCAGAGTGATCACTCAACCCAGGGTCTTCTTACCGATCCCGATATAGTATGCATCTAACCATGTGAATAGATGTTCTGATGTCGAACATGGTAGAAACCACTTGATTACCAGTCAATGAGGTAAACCATTAACAAGTGCGAGGGAAATCACCATTGATGTCAATGATTCCCAAGGTACCCTAGTACATTCCAACGAATGTGAATGGATGAGCTGAAGTCAAAGATTCATGGAATCATTCGATTAGAGTTCAATGATGTAAACCCACTTTCGGATGAGAGGAGGCATGCCATTGAGGCATGCATGTCTGAAGGTACTAATTGGTTTCTAAGTCTTGTTCCAAGATAATGTGTTGAAGTTGACATGAACAGACTCGTCGAAGGAGGGCCTTGATGTATCCCCCATCAACGACACGAAACTGACACAAAGATGTAAATTGGTGGATCAGATGAACATGCACTGACACAGGATTGAAATAGGAAATTTGTGATGGTTGAATTTCGAAGAAGATACTTCCCTTGAACACCGAGACACAACAACAAAAACATGACATAGACCAAAACATGATAATGCAGTGGATACTGTGAATTTCTTTGGGTGACCCAAAGAAGTTAGGAAACTCAGAGGATTGGTTCAGTGCAGAGGTTCAGTGGGTTAAAATGTGTGCAAAGACAAAGTGTCCTGTTCAAGGGTGACTGGTGATGTTTTCAAAAATTGCTTGGCTTGCTTCCTTCAATTTTTTACCCCATCCATATAGATGAGTACCTCTTTTTAATTTAACGAGCTCGAGGATGGTAACACATGATCAATATAACTCACCTTCGGTAAGTTCTTCTTCCTTTGTTTAACGAAGTGGAAGAAGTAAGGGTTCGGTCCCATATGGGTCCTTTAATGCATTATTGTTTAACGAATCCAAAGAAGGTAAAATCGATGATTTTTCATGTTTAGAGAGTCTGAAAAGAACTTAAAGACGACTCCAGTGTTGTCCTTTTTCATAATATTAGTCTTGCAAGGCCTAAAAATAGATAAACTACCACTTGAAAGATGCCCTTTCAAACCTTTTAACGAGTGTGAAAGGAAGAAAGATCACTCGACAATTTTTTCATGTTTAGAGAGTTTGAAAAGAGCTTAAAGGAGACTCTGGGGGGTTCCTTTTTCGTATAAACATTACAAGTCTGAAAAAGTGATAAAAGTATACTCGCTTACATTCTCATATTTTTGCAAGCATGAGAAAGAACAAAGACTAATCTCGGTATTGGTTTCATTTTTACACAAGCTTGAAACAAAATTAAACTTATGCTTGGTATTCTGCCCCCTGGATGGTTGGTATTTTGCCCCCATCTTGAAAAGCTAGTGGCTTAACTCTAGAATGATAATCAAAGGCTGGAGACATGCCCCCCAATCTTCAATTCATTCACTGACTTTGAGGTTGTCACCAATTTTTGTACTAGATAGAGAAAAAGGATAAGGGTGGATGCAATGAAGGTTCAAATACGAGACCTAACGAAAGAATCGACTCGTTATCTACGAGATCTAGATAAATACTCAACTCGAAGGGAGAGATGATTGTTTCATTTTTAATGATCTTGACACAGGAAAGGAACTATGCTCAAGGATTCGGGTTCAATCCCCAGACTTCTGTTTCATTTTTTAACGAGCTTGTTACAGAGAGGAAAACTATGCTCAAGACCTCTATTTCATTTTTAAACGAGCTTGCTACAGAGAAGTAAAACTATGCTTGTGACCTCTATTTCATTTTAAATGAGCTTGCTACAGAGAAGTAAAACTATGCTTGTGACCTTTGCTTGATCATGGTTTCCAAGAGGATAATGCTCTGGAAGGAATACATGTCAAGGGACAAACATCGATCATGTATTTTAAGATATCTTCACTAGATGGAAGAGAAACACTCTGGACGGAATACATGTCGATGACCTCGATAAGGGTAGGGAGATCTGGTTCTAATATCCCTATCGAAGAGATCACCATGTCAACTACTGGATATAAATCATCAGAAGTTGAAGTGATGGGAGACAATGCCACATAATTAACATGTGGTGGGGGCGATACTGTCTGCATATAAGAACCGTTTAGGGAGCTCATTGGGTTGGTAATCAAGTCAGGACCAACACATGAAATCTGATCAATAACTACAATTCTTCCATCGTGAGGGAAAGATATCATGCGAAAAAAATTGGACACAATAGCTTTCATGGCATAGACATAATCTCTCCCAAGGAGTAAATTGAAATCCAAGAGGTCCTGGACTACCATAACATCAATGAAGACAGTTTTCCCTCCCAAAGTTATAGGAAACTGAGGAAGGACTTTTAAAGGGTGACTAGTTCTTCTGTTAAAAGCTAATAGATTATGTGTAACTGGTACAAGCTGAGGATAACTGAAAGCTTTCCAAGAAATAGAGGATAAAATACTAACGGAAAGACCTTCATCTATCAGTGTCTGACGAACGACCTGACCACAAACCTGTAGTGTAATATTGAAAGGAATGTGAGAGGGAAGATGAGGTCCAGTTAGCGCACCCCAATAAAAAAGGATGGCCTCATTACTTGGAGGGGGTTTCACGGGAGAAGGAGGAATGCCTCCCAGCATGGTAGATTTTGTATCAATGAGAAAAACATGGGAAGTATCGGGTTTACTCTCTAGAGGGAGAGTAAGATCGAACGATGATGGAATCAGATCGACCAATGATTGAATCAGATCGACCACTTTGGCACTCTTCAGAGGAGGAGTGGGATTGACCGATGATGTAACCAGAGCAACCAATTTGGCACTCTTTGGATGAAGGGTGGGACAGACCGATGAAGTAACCGGAGTAACCACTTTGGCACTCCTCAATGGAGGAGTGGGATCGACC